>JAWWML010034792.1:0-10788 GCA_035047165.1 Ormyrus rosae
TTTATCAATGAATTTTAAACATTGACACGCAATTTTATCAATAAATAATGCAAAAGTTAATAAATGCACTATGAGCAATTTATATACGCGGTTTTAGTCTTTTCTGATATAAGTTTTCGTGGTCCAGTGAAGAAGACATCGGCCCAGCAATCCGGAAGTTCAAGGTTCGAATCCAAGTGCGGTAGAAAAAGAAAGAATAATTATGAGCTGAAATTACACCCAGAGAATTTTTTTTACTTTTTTCTGTTATTGTGGCACTTACTTAATGTATATACATTAAAAAAAGAATTTTTTTGAATTGTTTTTCGCAAAAAAGCCAGTATAAAAAAGCTGGCACATCAGCAGCATGCGTGCAGGCACAATGCTTTGCCATTGTAAGTCATATAACGGTCATAAGCGGAAGTAAGTGGACAACATGTGTGCAGCACGGTTGGTGTCATTGTGCCGTCAATTTACTTTTGCAATGTTATTGGGGGGGGGCGCTGTTATCTGGGTATAGATTTATTGTCGGTAAAAAAGCGCTTCCTTGCTACATTCCCCGATAACACGGTCTCGGCACAGTAACGCCACATTGTATGCGTGCGTGGCGCACGGTTGGTAAGAATGTGACGTCCAGGTACAAAGCATGGTGAGCGCCCAAATCGCACACGTTTTGACAAGCAAACTATGCGAGCTTAGTGCGAACTAAATGCGAGCAGCGTGTAAACAATATGCGAACGTATGGCAATACGCATATAACCTCAAAATTTATATTAAAATTAATTTATTTTTTTAAATAAAAATACTTTCATTAAAAATCAGATTGTTTTTTATTTACAAAATTATTTAAATTTGTTATACAAATAGCATAAATATACACATATAATATAATATATAACAATACATAAAAAAAACTTGTAATATTAATAACAATATTATATAAAAAATTAATAATAAAAAATAAGCTCCATGATCGCGATGAGAATTTTTTTATATAGCTTCTCCGTTGAATAATAAATCTCTGGATCTCCTCTTAAACCTAAAATAAAATAAATTTAAAAACTTTACTCTGAGTTATTATGAATTAAAGTATAATAAACTAATAATTATAAAAAACAATAAAAAAAGTATTTAATAATATTACAAATACATATTGAAGTTTAAGAAAATACGCAAATAAATTCATGTGTAAAATGAATGCAAGTATTTTAAAAATTTTTTTACACAATTAAAAATGAATTATTAATTAATAAACATAATTTTAGATAAAATATTTGAATAGATCAAACTTACAAGGACAGACGTATACAAATTGTCAACCAGTCATAAATTTGGCATTGTAGGATGCTTCAGGTGACTCCGTGTAGGCGACAATGCTGCATCAGTGTCCAGATATGCTTTAAAAATATATTTGAAATAATTTTAACGATAGCTTCAAGTTACAAGGAAGTTTCTATAAATAATTAGTATTAAAAGATAGTTTTATGAAATAATTAAATAAATACACATTACCTTTCTTTTTTGCTGCCTTGATTGCTAAAAATTGTCCTGAAAAAAACAAACAAAACAAAAAGTATCTATTCAAAAATATTTAAATTGTAATTTTTTTTGTAAATGAGTGTACTTATCTGAAAGATGGTACGGGTTCTTCTTTTTAAATTAAACATGATTACTGCATAAAGATCCATGCGAAGTTCTTGAAAACTCTTAACCTATCACAACTGCAATTCTAGTATTATAATATTAATTATAGCTGTTTTCTTCATAACTAATTATAACATCTATAAAATAATAATAATTTTTATTAACGCAGTTTTGTACATACATTTTTAAAACACTATATATTTATTTTTGCGTAAAACACACGCCGCGAATTTGGATTATGCCGAATTGAATTAACCTAAAAAATATATATCCACGCACGTATGTCTTTCTCTTCACGTTCACATAGTGCCAACCGATTGCACGAATGTTGAGCTTCAATTTAGATTCAATTAGCGCAACACAATGATCACATTTGACTCACACGATTTGCTTGACATTTCGACGCTCCACCATGTCGTCACACCGGCGGCACGGCATGCAGGCATACTCGTGCTTGGCACGCGCTGCTATCGGGGTTAGCTCGTTCGACGAAAGTGCAAACTCTGCAGGCCTACCGAATTATTTCAGATACTCGCTTGCATCGGATCCCTCTACATTAGCACGAGCAGCTACTTTTGATTCGGCTCGCGGTGTTGACCCTGACATCGCGCTGTCAGGGTCGAATCTCACTCTGCAAATGACGTACTTTCTGACTGGGACAATCTAAGCAGCGTCCAGCAAATTAAATCTATATTCACATTGCTCGTTGAAAATCAGAAGGATGTCAAAAATATCAGACCTGATGTCAAAAACCTTATTGAGCAGCAAGCGGTGTTTAACGCTAGGCTCAACGATTAAGAGCGGCGTCTGTCGGAGCTTCAAGCCAACACTGCAAGCTTGGCCTGCGAGGTCGAGCAGATGAAAGAGCTGCGACATCGTGGTGTTCCTGGCGCTGAAATTATTATAAACGGGGTTCCTCAATCCAACTCATTGGATTTGCATGACCTCGCAACAAAGTTACTTGGAGTTTTGAACCTTCGCGCGCTTTGCACTGATATTCTTAGTGTGCGCGAAATAAAGTCACGCAACCCGATAGACAACAGGAGCTCTCCGCCACCAAACCAAGCAAGTGGGACAAATAAAGTTAATTCAAAGCCAGCACGTTTCTCTTACATCGTCGAATTTAAATCGCATCAAATTCAACATCTGATCTTAACTACAATTAAATTGTACAGGGTGGTGTTTCGTCTAACTTAATGCTTTTTGAAATATTACCCCAGGCAATTCACGAGCTTCGTTTTATGGCCAAAAAAAAAGCCTTGCCCCTTGGCTACAAGCGCGTCTGGGCTGTAAATGGAACAGTTTTTGTGCAGAAAACTCTTCGCTCGAAGCTAATCACCATTTCCACTGAGAGTGATCTTGATAAAATCATATGAGGAGACGACGAGCCATTATCGTAAATGTGTTAACTCGCGCCGATTTTTACCCCTAGCGCAAGTGAATGCGAACTCAGTGCGAGACCACTTGGGGCAAATCCAGGACCTGCTGGTGCGCAAAAATATTGATATTTTATCCATTTCTGAATCTTGGCTCACTCCTGATGTTCCTGATTCAATTATACGTATTGAAGGCTATAATATTGTACGAAACGACCGTGGTTTTATCCCAACGTCCGCTTGCTCTCGCAGAGCGTTCATCCAGGGAGGTGGAGTACTACTGTACGTACGAGACGATATTCAATTCAAACTGCTGTTAGATTCCAATATTAAAACCTTAAATGAGACTGAATTTGTTATTTTAAATTGCGTAATAGGACAGAATGACCGTATCTTGCTTGCCTCGGTCTACCGAAGGCCTAAAGGCAATCTATTAACCGCATTTTTCCAGTCTCTCCAGCAGTATTCTCACCGTTTCTCTAATATCGTTGTACTAGGTGACTTCAACTCTGACTTTCTGAGCGACAACTACTATAGCCAACATCTCAAGACGCTCATTTATGAACATGGCTTGCGAGTAGTTCCTTTTTCGGCAACGCATCACACTGTACACAGCGATACATGGCTCGATTTAATAATCACAGATACTCCAGACAACATAATATCTTCAGAGCAATCCGAGGCCCCCCTCATTTGTGGTCACGACTACCTAATCATTGATTATTCAATTAGAAACAAAACCGTCATTCCTAAAGTCACGAGCCAGCGATGCTTCAAGAATTTCAAGCCCTCTGCTTTCGCCTCTGAACTTCAGCACAGCTTTGATGTATCTGGATACTTGCTTCAAGAGGCTAATAATGCCAATATTATGCTGAATCACTTCCAAAGAGTTGCCATCTCCCTTTTAGACAAACACGCACCTTTTGTCGACAAACACTTTCGAAGGAAACCTGTTCCTTGGTTTAGTCAGTCTCTTCGTGAACGCTGCAAGCAACGAGACCGGCTCTATGTCAAAGCCAGGCGGAGCAACAACCCTGCCTTGCTCGCTCATTACAGATCGTTACGCAAGCAAATTAAGCAAGACATTGCTTCAGCGAGGGATTCATATATATCGACCAGCTTGCAGGCCATATCTGATCCAGGAAAGAAATGGTCCTTTCTGGCTAAACACGGCATCGTTGGAGAGCGCTCAAATTCCCCCCTAGCAAATTTTAGTGCACTCGAGCTAAATCTCCACTATGCTTCTGTAGCCACAGCGCATCCGATTTGTTCGCAGCAAGAACTTTCTGCTATCTTATGCCAATCTTTGAATGCTGATATTGCGATTTTCGACGTTCGTCCGCTCGAATATGCCCAAGTATTGCAAACATCTCTTGCCTTGCTGTCAAAATGCAGAGGGCGAAGCGTTAACGACTTATCATTGGCGTATTTCAAGGATGTGCTTCCGATGGTCTCAAAATATTTAACGGATATCTTCAATACCTCTCTCTCTACTTGCGTGTATCCTGATCTTTGGAAAAAGTCATTAATCATCCCTCTGAATAAGACTGCTAAGCCTGAAACTCCTTCAGATACGCGACCTATCGCTAATCTATCTGATTTTGCCAAGATTTTAGATATATTGGTAACATCGCAGCTCATTGAACATCTGGAATCTGTTGGCTGTTTGTCACCGTACCAATCAGGATTTCGTAAGGATTTCAGCACGCAATCTGCCTTTCTAAAAATTACCGACGACATACGGCGAGGAATTGACTCTGAAATGATGACCGTCTTAATCGTGTTTGATTTCCGTAAAGCTTTCGATACTTTGAAGCATGCTACCTTGCTACGTGAAATGAGAAACTTAAATTTCTCTGACAATTTTATACGTTGGTTCCATTCATACCATTCGGGTCGATCCCAAGCAATAGTTGATCATCTTGGACATGTCTCTGAATTTCTTGAGCTCACAAGTGATATACCACAAGGATCTAACCTTGGACCAGTAGCGTTCTTAATACTTATAAATGGAATCACAAATTGTCTAAAACACTGTCGAGAATCTTGCATGTTGTTCGCCGACGACTTTCAGATTTATATGCAATGTAAGCGGAAAGATCTACCAATTTGCATTCAGATGTTAAACGAAGATGTTCGGTGTGTTGCAAATTGGGCAACTGACAATTATCTACAGCTGAATTACGATAAGTACGATTTTGCAAATTCAGTCAAAAATCTTGGAATTATCCTTGCCGACGACCTGAGCTGGAATGTACATATAGCGGCGATTAGTTCGTGAATAAATGGAGTCCTAAAGCGTCTGCGCTTCCGGGCTAATTTCTTAAATCACGGCATAAGAAAGCAGTTAGTCACGGCACTAGTCTTCCCTCACTTTGATTATGCGTGCCTCACCTACTGCGATCTTATAGGCTACTTGGAGGCCAAATTACAACGTCTCCAAAACCAAGTAGTTCGCTACGTTTTCAACGCTAAAAGGGATACTCCATTGTCCGGCCTCTATCAGCGTCTAAATTGGCTTAATATCTCTGCACGCCGTAGCTACTTTATGGCGATAGCCTTGTTCAAGCTGCTTAACACACAGAAACCTAGCTATCTTGTGCCTTTCTTTCCATCAAGAAATGTAGATGTAAGACGGTCAGCCAGGACGCATGATAGCAATAGGTCCTCAACTTTCGAAATGCCACGGATAAACACAGCAACTTTCGAGAAGTCGTTTACTATCCAGGCAATGAGACTATGGGATTCGCTACCGGACGATGTCAAATCATCACCATCTCTTTACAGCTTTAAATCAGCTATGTTTAAATATCTTATCAGTAAACGCACTGTCGATTATCAGCGAATGCCTCAGGAGCGATTAGCTTAGTCTAGTTTAGCCTAGCGTTATAACTCTTCTTACTTTTAATTTTATCAACAAGCTAATTTTAAGTTTTATAGATGTAAATTTGTTGGCTATAAGTTTTAATTTTTAAGTTTTAATTTTTAAGTTTATAAATCTTTGTCTATTCGTACGCACCGGCGTTCCAGCGATATACTTGCTTTACAGTGCAAGATTACAGTGTTACCTTATAACATTATTCTTGCGTTGTTATTCTATACACCTGCTGACGTCATGCCCTCGTTTTGTCCAGCTAAGACATCAAGTGTTGGGCGAATACTTCCCAACAGTTGAGTTTCTGAGGAAGACTTGCTCGGGCGCAATCCTCTCCTTTTGGAGAAGGGCAAAGCTACCCGAGTGAGCCGATACCAGGGGATGGCACAATGGGCGAATGCCTAAGTGCCCAGGGGTCACAGATCCCTTCCCCGACACCTAATAATAATAATAATAATATTCTATATTTGCGATATATGCGATTGTAAAGTTTATCATAATCAAATCTATATGTTATTACCTTTTATTGTATTATTTAATATGTATATTTTACTGTTTGTAATTTTATTGTAATGCTATTCGGTTCAGTAGAACCTTAGCAAAATAAACTAGTTCTCTCTCTTTCTCTCTCTCTCTCTCTCTCTCTCTCTCCCAGTGGTGGGTACGTATCATACGCTGTAATCGATATACGCTGTATCGCAAATACGTGTCGCAAACGTCGCAATTGCAACGAGATTTGATACACGTGTATTATTCGCGTATGATTGTGGCTTTGTGTTTTCACTTGCGTGAATTCGAATTTAAATCATTCATTGCGTTTGAAAATTATATTTGAACAATATTATATAAAAAACAATTTTATTTTTTTGAATTAACCGCGATTTTGTAAACGCTTTGTTTATGATGCAACTTAGAAATCTTAACCTAAAAAATCAATGTAGTAACAAAACAAGGATTATATATATATTTTAAGAGATTATACTTCGCGATAGTATAATCTCTTAAAATATATTAAAATGAGAAAAACAGGGAAAAGACCACATGATTCTTATCAAGAATTGAATTTTGAATTAAGAAAAGATCCTGTAAAACAGAAAAATATCGCTCATTGTTTGATATGTTTAAGTGATATACAAAACACTGCTATAGCACGATTGCAAGCACACAGGTAAGTTTCATTTTATCACTTTAATTTATTATAATAATAAGTTCTATGAATATTTCTGAAGTTAATTTATTCAATATTGTAGACGTGTATGCAGTAAAAAAGATGAATATGATAAAAACAGCTGTGAAAGTAATGCAAATCATACTTATTCAGAGGAAGCAATAGAAAACTCTGATATTGTTAATAATCAAAATCCTGAGAGTGGATTATATAAAAGAAAATTTCGAAGTCAAGATGATATCGATGATTCAGTTTGCAGTTCAACTTCTAAACATCAGTTCAATAATAATTCAAATGAATGTAAAGTGGTTGATAACTTTAAGGTAAAAAACTATATGGAGATTTTTATATTTGACAAACAACAAAATCAACATTAATACAATGATTTTATTTTTTTTTTGTATTATTACAAAATATCCAACAATGAAGAAAAATATTATTACTCCAACTTTACATAAAGCAGAAGAGAAAAAGGGTGAAAATAAGAATCCACGAAAGAGAAACGCAAAGCTAAAAAGTTTTGTTGACAAACTTGATCCCTTAGAATCATAATCAATTAATAACGCCATGATTGAATATTTTCTTACAAGCAATGTTGGCTTTAACTCCATAAAATCTGAATACTTTAAAAAATTTATCAATTTACTAAGACCAGCTTATTCTCTACCCACAGAATTGTAATTGAATAAAACTTTTTTCAATGTTTACAAGAATCATACTGATATTCAAACTAAATTTGAGTCTGCAGGAATTTTATTTATTAGCTATCAAAAAGAAGTTGAGAAGGTGATTAGCATTACATGCAATGAAGCCGGTAAATTTCTGTTCATAAAAGCTGATAAAACACCAGACGATATTACAAATTTTATCGAGCAGTCTATTAGTTTGGTAAAACAGAAATGTAATGTTGATTGCAAAAACGACATAATGACGGTCATGACCCTCATGAAGTGTTTGGAAAGAAGACGCGACGTACTGAGAAAGAGCAAAGAGAGCTTTGGGCTTATACTAAGCAAGATGGAATCTGCCAAACCAAGAGTCTACCAAAAAGGAGGACAAGTCTACACAGACAGGTATAGCTAAGTCGATGAAGGCACCAAGGAAGTGTAAGGCGTCGTCATCATGAGGACAAACCAGGAAGAAATTCCCGGCCCTAGTACACCAAGACTATCCTTGCAAGGGAATACTCTGGAACGGGAAACTGATGCACCCTGGCAAGACGTGGTTACGAGGTAAGCGAAAAAAAAGGAGGCAGAAAGAGTCAGTAGAGGTAGCTCTAGTGCCAAAAACCAACAGGGTGCGGAAATCAGAAAAAGTTATGGGAGAGACCGGCTCGACCAGATGCGCTTGTTATAAAAGTTTTAGAGGGGAACACGTACGCGGACATTTTAAAAAAAATGAAAGCGGTTCTCAAATTGGAGGATCTAGGTTCTAGGTTCTAGATTCTAGGGTGAGCTTGTGGATGTGTAAGAGGAGTGGGGTCATTCAACTGGGTATTAATGAGCGAGTGTGTGTGTGCCCGTGTGCAAGTGAGTGAATGCGGGTGTGATGCATTCAACACTGACTACAGTTGACGACTACGGAGATGACGACCACATCAGCCTGAAGGGGGCAAAAGCCTTACGTCCCCACGCGTCCCGCGAAGCAATGCTTAGCAGCACTACCGCGGGGATCAAGGACTCAAATGACTGAGCAAGGGAACCTTTACGGAGGGTTGATAAAGGTAATAGAGAGAATTTGGATTATAACTGGATGAGCTAATTTGATTGTAAAACGAACGGGTTTTAGTTGTTGTTAATTCAACACACGGTATCATTGGGTCTGGGGTTGTTTCGATGATCCCAGAAACAATATTATGCCATGGTCTAGTAAGATTTTTCCCTCAAACCTTTTCCTCCATTAAAGAAAAAAAAACACACACATCCATTCAGACATTTTTCAAAAACCATTTATTCTTGTTCCTGACATCTCAAAATATAATAATACATGTTTTTAGAATAACTCCAAAAATGACTATCTCAAAGCTTCCTCTAGGAGGAAGCAATGCTCTATTTTAACAATATAATTATCAATAGAGAACTGGCCAATTATTTTAATAATAAAAGTCTCTATAACTTTTTTGTAAACATAAAAACTAAACTTTGTGCACAGTTTCAGCTGATCCAATGAAAATTGCCCCGCAGGAGACATTTTGAAGATTGAAAAAGTGGATTTGGAGAAAATCAATGTTAAAGATTCTCACAGAAACACTTCGAAAGTTTGTTTACTTGGGCAGACAAAATTTTCCAGCTTCTTACAGCACTCCTTCCTGTTTTCTCAGTAAAGCTCCTGAAGGTTGTTGATACTTTTTTTTGGCTACGGATTCAGGAGCAGCATTCACAACTGCTATTTCAATTCTTTTCCTGGACACGAGCACTTCTTCTGAACACTTTGTCCAAATACATGTAAGCAACCTCTCGTTTGAATTTTGTGTCTTACTTCTTACACAGTGCATCAACAATTTTGAAGATATTCTTTCAAGTTCAGCAAAGCTAATAATGCCAACAGAGTTTATACTCTCAACCATTCTATTATTTTTTTCACAGCAAGCCGAGGACTTGACAAATTTTCTCTTGCAACATTGTCACAAAGCAAGCATTGCAAAGCCATTTTTGATGAAAATCCAATAGATACATTGATACATTTTACTGTAGTTACGGCATTTAATGTTTTAAATAAATTCTTCCAAGCTGCAGAATGAACTAGCAAAAAATCTGCATGCTTTGTTGTTGAATCAACAGCTGTATCTGGTAGATATTTTTAATCTACTTTCAGGATTATCAATTTTTCTTTCTTTCGAAATACGGCAACTTTTTAGCTGCATATTCCTCTGGTTTGTTCTACTTCTTGGTAGATTATAACTTCTATTTACTGATGGCAACATTTTGAAAGAAATACACATAAGTGTCAGTTAATAAGTAAGGTAAAACGTACAGTAGCAGCTGGTCACAACATTAGGATGTATTCCCACTTACGTCGAATTCTGATGGCTACTTACGCATTATAGACGTTACATACTTGAAATTTTATAACGTATTTCGTATTGTAAAGCAGAAAACTCAAAAAATACGGCATTTATTTTTATGAAATGTCATTAAAACTGCGTTTTTATTTTCGTTTTATTATTTAAAAAATAAGCATTGAAATTTTTTTATTTTGACTAATTAATGCTTTCATACATTCTTTGATACTTCTAGAACACACTTTTTAAATAAAAAAATGAGTTTTTTTGTGATTTTTACTTTTTACATTTTCAAGACTCAATTTTTTCTTTGTTTTACAGCTTTTCCAATAATCTACGGCTCTTTGTTTATATTTAAAACTGATAGGTTCATCATCTTGTGTACACTAATCCGTTAGTGCTTCATCAGAGTCCGGAAAAGGATGATGTTTTATTCTAAAATTTCAAATAGCAGGTGAAATATAAAAAATTTTTGTTTTATAAATGTGATTAGTTTTTTGATATCTTCATTATTTTGTAAAAAATTACTTAAAATTTATAAAATTGACTACATATTACCTTTTTAATTTTTAAAAGTTTTATCAAAATACGCGTAATTTATATGTTGTTAATAGGGCTTCTACTGTGGGGCCTGTGTCCAGCTACCACACGCGTCCCCGGGGTTGCGAATAGGGGGAACGCCACCTGTGGCTAGTCGCGAAATAAGCGTTCGGGAGAACGACGAATAAGCGACCGCGGACAAGGA
>JAWWML010034793.1:0-10786 GCA_035047165.1 Ormyrus rosae
GTATACTTAAATTGACATGTAGTTCAAATTTCAAGAAAATCCTAAGAAATTGAATTTTCGTGTGAACGTCCTTAAGGCTTTCCTTTCAATTTCATCTATCTTCGAAAGATCGAGTTTTAGAAAAAAAATTGTAAGGGAAAAAGGTTTTATTTCGTTTTAAGAATACGTGAGAATTTTTTTAGATTTTTTGAAAAACTTTTTTTATTTTTATGAGCCTGATCAAATGTGCTCCTAAGCACAAAGTCTGAAAATAACCCGTTCTCGAGATATATGTTAAAAATCTAAATTTGCAACGCGTAATATAGTGTGTGTTCGTTTCCAGTCCGTATCAACTCGGGGGTGCACGCTCCTACGGAGCAGCAAACTGCTTTCAACTCACCAGTACTCAAGAATATTCGCAAAAATATTTCCAAAAAGTTCAGGGAGATTCTTCAAGTCTTCTAGATTACTAACATTATTGTTAAACGTAAAAAAATGTTTTTTTATCCAGGGGAAATTGTAAACTAAAAAAAAAAAATTTTTGATACATTATTGTTTGTTTACATCTAGTAAATGTGTGTTTAAAATTTTAGACCTTAATATTATATAAACAAAAAATTTAGGAAGAAATCTTGTGAAACAATATCGCGCGGCGGCTCTTTTGAGTTTCTTGTTCTTTTTAAGGTTGTGATTAATAACTTTTTATTAAGATCGTTGACCTTATTATAGTAACATATGTTACTCTATAATGGGGAAAAATTCTTTCATGTTGTTTTGCAGAATCGCATTTGCAGTTCGATGTAAATACGATATCATCTATAACCACAAGGTCTTTGTATTTGGGTTGATTTTTTAAAGGATACATTGAATTCGTAAAAATTTGTTTTCCTCTGATACCTTGATCAAAATAAAAAATAGCTTTGATCCTAGATAGTTTATATCTCCATAGGACATGCATATTTTATTGAGTTGTTGAATCTGTGTACCCGGAGCTTCCGTTACTTTAGCCTTCTTGTTGTTATTTTCTGCTATATTATCGATTTCATTAAATACCGTTTCAATCGGTAAATATCTTTCATTAATTTTTTTGTTTGTTATTTCAGGGTCTACAGATTCTCTTGTCAAATGGATATGTTTGGTACCAGAGGATTTAGGGTAGTGACAATGTTTAAAATTTGAAGCAAGACCTTGTGGTTTTTTATGGTTCATTAATGTTTTAATTTTTTTTTTGTTATTTCGATTTTTTCAGTTTCCATTATCGTATTTGGGTTTGGAATTTTATCTCTAGTTTGTTACATCCCTGTGTTTAAGATTACGGCTGCAATTATATTGATTATATGTATATATTTGCTATTCTTATCTAAGTTTTTTATTTTATACATATTAAAATTAGATATACGACGATGAGATCGTTTATATACGTATATATACGTATGGACATCTAGTATTAATTTTTCAAGTATCACATTAACCTCAAAGACTTCCGTTGTCGGGAATGCGTACTTGATTATATCTTTTCTATAATATTTAACAATTTTTAGAATTTTTTTAGATATACTATTATGTGGTATTGGTTTATTTTGGCATAACCAAGATTGACACCAGTATTTAATTTGTTGTAGGTCAATTTTTGCTGAAGTATTCGTGTTGTTCATTGTATTTCTATTCATTGTGTTTTATCCAGTCTTTTAGTTTTTTTCTTGCTGATTTTTTTTGTTTTATCCAGAGTCTTATATTCTCTTGGTAGTTTGTTGAAAGTGTTTATGGCTTTGACGAGACTATTTTTTTTACTAACTGTTTTATTCGTTTTCGGTAGAATAATTAATTTATGTCTTGTCCTGCTTATTGAGTTTACATATAATTCTTGAACGCAGTTATATTCATGATATAAGCTTTTAAATGTAAAAAGTTGGTTTAGGTTTAATGGTATGTCGGTTCTAAAAGTATTTTTATTTATTATTTTAAGAATTCTAGTTTGTATGGTTTGAAGTAATTGGAGTTGATTCTGATATGCACCTCCCCATGCAATGATGCCATAGTTGATGATACTGTGGAAAAAGGCATAGTAAATGATTTTTAGTATATCAGTATTCATGTAATTACAAGTTTTCCTGAATATAAAAATTAAGTATTTCGTTTTATTTATGACATAGTTCATATGTTCGTTCCATTTTAGGTTATAATCAAACATTATACCTAAGTATTTTGTGCAGTCCACTCTATTTATTATTTCATTATCAATTTTATTTCAAATCTTTTTGGTACACTATCACAGTAGTTTCCAAAAGTTATGTAGACCGATTTTTTTTATTTAGAGTTAGTTTGTTTAGAGCGAGATATGTTGACACTTCATCAAGTTGTTTATTAAGTTGATTTTGCACTTTTTCCCACGTATCAGCAGTTGCAATAATGGCAGTATCATCAGTATATGGTAAGATGGAATTATCTGGCAGTCTAAGTAATAAGTCATTTATATACAGTATAAATAATAAAGGTCCTAATATTGTCCCTTGAGGGACCTCTGTATTAAGTACTTCATAATCACTTATATGTTGGTCAATTCTGACTTTTTGTTTTCGATTGTTTAGATAACTGGAAAATAGTTTGTGTGTTTATCCAATAGAATATTATGATTAACCGCTTCAAAAGCTTTGCTCTGATCCAATTTTTCATATAATAATTTTGTGATGTAACTTAGAGCATCTCTTGTTCCTAATTTTTGAGTAAATCCAAATTGCACTTTACTTAATATATTGCATGCGGTAATGAAGTTGAAAATTCTCTTACAGATTATTTTTTCAAATATCTTGGCAATATTAGATATTAATGATATGGGCCTATAATTTCCCATTGCATTTTCCTTTCCGGATTTATACATAGGAACTACCTTCGCTGTTTTTAAGGCGATTGGCCAAGTCGATTTTTCTATGCAACGATTGAAGATATCTGCTAAAGATTTGGCTATGAGTATATTAATTCTCTTCAAAGTGATCGAATGTATTTTATCAATTCCTCCGCTTTTAAGTTTTAATTTATTTATTATTTTTGAAATTTCAATATGGTTTGTCGGTTTAATAAAAAGGGTTTTATTATTATTTGCTCGTAAATTTATTTTACTGTTTTTTGGAGCTGTTGCGAGCCAATTTTTATTTAAGTAAAGCAACTAGGTTTTGGTTCTTTGCGAGCAACAAATAAATTTATTATGCAGCGCATCCGTCTTGGCACAAGTGCCTGAGTGTCGATTAATTAAATCAAGAGGTTAAAACAAGAGCCGAACTATTCTTAATGAACTGAGAATTAAATTTATTGTAATCTTGTTACACTAACTGTAGCACATACGTTGATTTTGCTATTCCTCGCTCGGTTATACGTCACGCAAAATAGTGCGCACTTTGACTTCACCGCTCTGCGCTGTGCCCGACTCTACGTCACGCAGTGACGTCACATGAAGTAGTGCGCGCTTAGACTTTGCCGCTCTACGCTGCGCTTGACTCTACGCCTCGTAGTGACGTTACGTAAAGTAGTGCTCGCTTAGACTTCGCCGCTCTACGCTGCGCTTAACTCTATGTCACGCAGTGACGTCACATAAAGTAGTGTACCGTATTATAACTATTGTAATTGACTATTTTAATTATCTTAGCTTCAGATAATTATTAGATACTTTAAATTATTGAAATTGTATAATTATTACTATTCTTGAAATTGATGAGAGTTGAATTTTATTCATCTATTTATTAATTAATTTATTTATTATTTTCGAAATTAAATGGATTGTGACGCGTGGAGATTCCATGGCGAAATCCCACGCGTCTCCGCGAGCCTGAGTCGCAGCGAAAGCGACTCTTTCGGTGAGCGCCGGATGCGCCGCGGAGCAACACCGAAAAGTAGGGCCGAGAAGGGTGGGGCGCGATCGACGCCGGGCGGGTCGATGCGCGCACAGACCCGGCATTCGGTCTGTTACCGGCATCCAGCGCGAACGCGACTTTTCGGCGACACGAGATCCGTTTGCGCGAGTGGGAACCTGCAGGTGCGTGCGAGAGACGAGCGAGGGACAGCGAGCGACCCGCTGCCGAACCCCGAAGGCGACTCCCCCGAGACCAGCGAGCGACCTTCCGCCGAGCCCCGGAGGGCAAACCATTGTTCGCGAGCGACGACTCCGCAACAACGTAAGTAGTTGTTTCTACGGCCCGTACGTGCGTGTACGGGCTACATTGTAATCACGTGATCGGGAAGCGTCCCGATCGCCGTTCGCGTCTATCTTCTCTCTCTCTTACGAGCCGGTGCGACGGCTCGCGCGCAGTTTTTCGGAGGTGCACCCGCGAGTGCACCCATTGCGTTAGATTTCGGAGTGTGGAGACTCGGGTCTCCACGGAAGTGATCGCGAACGCCGTCGCAGTCACCAGGCGACGTGCGAGCGCGACGCAAGCACGCTCGCCTCGTAAACGACGACCGAGAGGTTCGTTGCGAGTGAGCGCGTGCGACGGCATCGGCCGGCGCGCTCACAATAACATTCTTCGCGTTTTGTTTTTGTATTCTTTTTTTTGCTTTGGAGCAATAAACTCCTGCTAAATTTTACGAGCTCGGTGTATGTCTTTTTGCGCGACACCTTGCCTGCCATAGCCCCGAATACCGCCACTCTCCGCGGGAGTACGATCACGGCGGTCGTACTCAGCTGAGCGGCCGAGCCCGGCAGAAAGCGGTCGGCACCGTGCGTAGCAGCGAAGGCTACGCACGCATCATCATCTTCACTTTAGAAGCGAGAGACTCGGGTCTCTCGCGTTGCAACGGGCCGCGGCGACTAGCAGCGCGGGTCGTCGTCGGGGTGCCTTCGAGGCGCCTCCAGAGGTAAGTGCTGCTTGGCACTAGGGTGCAAGTGCACAAATCCTCGCATAGAAAACCAACGGAATATTCTCTCGGGAGAATATTCCGACGCAAATATCTAGCCCGTTACAGGATATATAAATCAACACGAAGTTATTTTAATTAACGATTCAGATTCTATTAAATTAATTAATTTGTTATTAACTAAATCTTTTCTAGTCTTTATTTCTATAATTATTGTTACTTTAATAATGAAAAATAGCGGGATATATTTAAATGAGTTTTAAATATTTTGAATACCCTTTTCGATTTATTTATATTAATAAAAATTTTGTAAAATAAGTCCGCATATGATTGATATTAATTAACGCTTTCAATTTGAATTACGCTCGCCAATAGGTTATTTTAATTTTCGCTTTGCTCGACTTACAATAAACGTAATTTGTTGAAATGGCGTCTGATGCCTGCGTAATAGCTGATGTTCGTCTCTCAATCCTGCAGCTCGGCCGGGGTGCAGTTCTGCGCCTTTGCTTCCTCGAAGAAGATGCTGGTTGTTTGTTTGTCATCCGGAACTCCACAAATCGTCATGATGCGTTCTTTCTCTACTATTGTCCTTCCGATGTCTTCAAGCCTTTCTGGATTTCCTTGAGTTGTTGGATTCGGCTGCGGCTTCCTTCTCGAACTTGACTTCTCACTCTTAACAATTACTGTACTTGTAGATTATAACTAATTTAAGGAGCTCACGGTAAATACTAGTGGCTATTACTTTGACTGATAACGCCAGTCAAAAACGGGCAACCTTCCGGTATGAAACTTCGGACAAGACTCAGCTGCTGTTTTTTTTCGAGCTTCTATTTAAAGGTGATGTTTTGCTCAGGTTTTCACCTGTGCAATCCTTTGATGATGAAATTGAGACAGGTCCGAGAGATTTATACGTGCCATTGATTAGTGGCGATGACTTCTCCGAGCTGTGTTTACAGTTTTTAATACTAAATGCTGAATTAATGCTTTTTCGATAATTGTGGCGAAAGCATTCAGTAAAGTATTTGTCGTGAAATTAATTTTTATTGTTTAAAAAATCGATAATACATATATTATTATAATTTTTCGCGTTTGTATTATAATAAGTGAGACGTTAAAAAGTCGGGACGTCACACCGTTCCCCCCTTGGAGTATTGCCGCCCTCGGCAATAGACATAAACAAATCAATCATTTAGTTTGATCGATTTGTTTATGTTGGCCGTTACAATCCAAGTTTTATCAACATTATAATTAACAAAAATGGACTATATGCCATTTTAGATAATATTCATTACATTATACAATAGTATTACATCAGTAATATATAATATATTATACAATAGTTTTAAATGTACAAAGTAATTGTTTTGAACAAAATTACAATTTCGGTTTTTACACGAAATAAGGCGAATTTTGACAAGATTTATACATCAATACATTGATAGATTAATAACTTGATTTTAATAATTGATTTTAATAACTGCGAATTTCGGCAATTTATCCGTAATTTCTTCTTTAGCTGCTATTCGAAAAGAAGGGATCTGTTTTTCGATTAAAATAATTTTAAGTGCCTCAAAAGCGGTGTATACTAAACTGAAAAAAAATCTTTTTCAGTTTTCTGTGATTAGTACTTCTCCGACGGAAGGTTTTTGTTTTTGTAAATTTTCTATATTTATTGCCCCTAGATCCGATAAAAGCTGATTATTTATGGAATTATACTTTAAATCCGCTGAGACAAAATGTACTAAATTGTCTTTTTAGAAAGTTAAAGATTCGCGAGTTGTTAATATTTTTAATTCGCCTGTGTTCTCATTATACGGCTCAAATTGCATATATATGCGCGTTCCGACGGAAGGCGTCTGACTCGCGCGAGGCTCATCTGTTTCAGTTTGTATTATAGAATTGTTATTGTCGCTGATTTTCGGGACAGTTTCGACAGTTGTTGTTACATTTTTAATTGCATCATTTATTTCCTCCGGTATTTTCTCTTTAATCGGGCTTCTTGGAGAAGTTCTTTCTAGCTCTGCTTGGTTTTCTGATGGAGACTCTTCTTCGGTATCTACTTGGCAAATTGTAGATAAATTACATGCTTCTGTTGAAGAACTTGATGTGTCAAGATTGATTCTTGTAGAGGCGGTTTTTAATGGGGATCTTTGTCTAGGGCCTGAAGGAGCATCTATTAGTTCTTGCATGTATTCTTCTCGCCAAAATTTAAGTTCTTCTTTGGCGATTTCTGTATTTTTAGGAGAGGCTGATTATGATTGGGATGTTGTTTCGTCTAAGAAAAGTTTAGTTTTTTGTCCTCCTTCCCAGTCAAACTTGACTTCTGGTGATCGCTCTTTGACAGTGCATTCATGAAACCAGCTTCGCGACAGGTTCCCATTTGTAATATCTGGATTTAGCGTAGTTTGAGCCTGGATCATGGATTCGTTAGGCGAAAGGGTTTCCGGTACCATAGACCTTTGCATAGTAGAGTGAAATTTCTGCGGAGTAGCTTCTTCTTCGGATGAAGAGGATGTATCTTTAGTTTCCTCATTAATTGTAGTTTTATTGAGGTTTGTGCGCAATGGCCCTGGGAGATCTATTCCCTGGAGCTCCTTTCTTAACTCTTTCTCTTCTTCAAACAGACTTTCTTCGCTTTCAGTCTGGGATTTTTCAAACCCTGATCTTGTATCGTCTTTATCCTCAGCTGTTATGAGACTTGGAAAAATAGATTTATCTTGAAGAGGGATTCGAACCTCGTTTTCACTCTCTGCTTCCGTGTTTTCTGTTTCTGTTACTTGGCTTTCGCTGTCCTGGGTGGTGGTAAGGTCCGGCTCAACAAAAGTTACTCTTTTGTGTGCCGGTTGCAATTGTCTTCTTAGTTTTAACCTTTTTACGATAGTGCTGGCATTTAAATCGCCTTGGGTACCTTTTTGCACGGGCGGCAGAGGTTTCTTTTTGGCTCCTTTTGGACGTCCTCTTGCAGGTTTAGCTTTTGCAGTTGGTTTTACGTTTGTTTCGCTATGAATTGTACTCCTGTTTAACCTAGCTAGTGATGTTTTTGTCAGACGGGGAGAAAATAGAGGCAAAGCTAATGCGATTTTAAGTTTTCTAGTCTCAGTTTGCGTTTCTATATCATATTTTTTCGTATCTTTATAATTGAACTTGTCTCTATACACGGGGTTTCTAGATAACGCATCCGCATTTATATTTAATCGATCTGGCTGGTACTTGAAAGTATAACGGTATCCTCTTAATGTTTCTCTCCATCGATTTAATCTGCTTAGTAGATGTTTGATAGATTCGATCCAAGTTAAAGGTTCATGATCTCTGCCGTAAAGATAATGTCTAAAATGTTGCACGCCTTCGAGTATGGCTAGACATTCTTTTTCGGTAGTTGTATAATTTCTTTCGTTCGATTTTAACGACCTTGACATATAAGAAATCGGCAAGCCGCTTCCCGGCTCGCCCGGACTCAGCACGGCGCAAATGGTAATGTCCGATGCGTCGGTAGTGAGTACGAATGGCTTTTGCAAGTCTGCACAAACTAATATTGGAGCCTGGCACAGAGCTTGTTTTAATGTATCAAAACTTTTCTGTTGTTCTTTGGTCCATTCAAACTTCCTTCCTTGTTTCAATAAATCGTGTAAAGATTTTGCTGTAAACTAGAAATTTTTAATAAACCTACGATAATGACCGGCTAATCCTAAAAATTGTCTAACATGAGTTTGTTTTTCTGGAACGGAAAATTCTCGTACTGCTCGAGTTTTAGCAGGATCGGGTTTTACTCCGAATTTATCACTACGATGTCCTAAGTACGCGACTTCGGGTGTTTAAATTTCGCATTTATCTATTTGTAATTTCATTCCTGCTTCCTCAAGTCTAGATAGTAAAGTAAAAATTTTCCTTTGATGTTCTTCTAGAGTTTTTGCGTAAATAATAATGTCATCTAAGTAAACGAACAGTTCAGTGCCTCGTAATCCGACGGTAACTCTATCCATGAGTCGCTGAAATGTCGAAGGCGCGTTGCATAATCCAAACGGCATGCATACGTATTCGTAGTGGCCGTATGGAGTGCTAAATGCTGTCTTCGCACTGTCCTTCGGATCCATCAATATTTGATGAAAACCGCTTACTAAATCAAAAATTGAAAAATATTGTGCACCTCCTACTTGCACTAATATTTCTTAAATATTGGGAAGTGGATAGGCGTCTCGTACCGTTTTTGCGTTTAATTTTCGATAGTCGATAACTAAACGAAAGCGCTTCTTTCCGTCGGCAAGCGTCTTCTTGGGTACTATCCATAAAGAACTGTTCCAAGGACTTTTTGATGGTTGTATTACACCTTCATCCAACATTTTTGAAAATCAATAATACATATATTATAATAATTTTCCGCTTTTATATTATAATAAGAGAGACGTCAAAAAGTCAGGACATCACAACAACTAAAGTGTTTGAATATTTTAAAGCTCCACTGACTTACCGGTTCCAAATATTTTCTACGGTAAGTCGCTTTTGCTTCTGGAAATCAGTCTTCGAATGAAGTTTCAATAATTGGAGTTCCAGTAAATTATTTATGAAAAAATAAATAAATATAATATATTTCTCTGTGTAAGGGATTATGCACTAAAAAAGATATCACTCCTGCTATTGTTATAAACTGACCTTAATCCACGTAACACGGACATGCTAGATGGAAACTTCCAGTCCGAAACAGAAAGAAAGAAGCCATGAGTTGGGAAACGATATAGATGATGGGAAACTAAATGCGAAAAAAACGGAATGCTCGTTATTGTGTGATAATTGGTAATTAAATAAATCATTCTATTTAAATAATTAAGGTGCATGTATTATATGCATATATACGGACATAGTATTTGTAGTGCGTGTATAACAATCTTCGTAAAAATTTAGAGTTGAATTCTTATATAATTCATTATATAAGTGGGAAATAACTCGCAAAATAGGTTTAGCAACGGTTTGTAAGTGTTAGTGTGGGCTGAAGAGGTACGCATTTTATTATTTTGCGTTACTGGATACAGTGCGTGCAGTGTTCTACTATAGTTTGAACTTTAAACCATCCATTATGCAGGAAAACTTCCAAAAATACCTTAAAAAAGCGGCTTTTTGCATTTTTAACCCTGACGCACCATCGATAAAAATCAGAAAAAAATTTTTTGTTAAACAGGGTTCAAAAACAGAGATTCTGGGGTGTACCAGAACAATCTTTAATAAAATCTTGAATTTTAGGGGAAATTTGAAAGTTTTAAAGGCCGTTTTACTATCCTATATATATCTATAACATTTTAGAAATAGGTTAGTTTGGTGTTTTTTTTGTAACCTTTTACGTCGTTCCAATTTTTTCCCAATCCACTAAGATTTCGCTGAGATGTGGCTGATAAACGATAAAATACATTTTCTGGTATTTGACGGTTAATTTTGATGCTAGGAGGCTGAAATTTGGTGCATAGTCATATTTTTATATGATAAAAATAAGGGCCAAGTTTCAGCCAGATGTATGGAGGTGCCAATTTCACATAAACATCTGACTACACTCTTTAAAAACATAAATATGATAAACATAAAAGAATAAAACATTTCGACATTATATAATTTTATTCATTTTTAACGGTTATGAATCTTTTCTGACCTAAATTTAATATCGCAACGATTTATCATTTTTTAAAAGTTTTTATAATTTAAATATGAAATTTAGCATTCAGAATTTAGTTTCTAATTCTAAATGTACTCATGCTGAAGGATTAAATCAAAATTTAAATCCAATTTAAGAAATAAATATTCATTTTTATTTTCAGTTGACATATTATGAGAGGATTAAAATCAACTGATGAAAAAAATTAAATGTTAGAATTGTAGTGTAGGATATTACTAGGAAGGTAATAGTAGTGAAATAGAGAGCAATTACTGAGAGATCGCTTAGATTTATTTGGTAGAATGTGTGGAATATAATACAGGCTAG
>JAWWML010034794.1:0-10782 GCA_035047165.1 Ormyrus rosae
AGCACGGGATACGACCTGTGTAGTATACTTGAATCTCGGCACACTGAGTTTATTTTTGATAAAAGAGACTTTTTTTCTCGAAATTACCGATTAATGGAGGTGTATCGCAAATATCGACAACTATTTATTATTTTATAATCATTGGAAATCTAATGTGTATAGAAAACAGTGAAATTTAATAGTGTCTTTAAGGGCGTTCTTGATTTTTGCTCGATAGACTTTTCCTTAAGGGGGTCACCCCATGTGATGGCTTAAAAAAAAATTTTTTTTTTTTTTGCATAAATTGCATCTAAAGTGTAGGTAGAATGTGTGTGTAAAGTAATTTTCCAATATTCGAAGTCCTTGGAAAATTAGTGGTGAGTCAAGATTTCATGCTGTGCATCGAATTTGAAACACGCCTTTCTCTCGAAACTGTATTTTTCTAATTGGCGTCCGTATTAAAAAAAAAACCGCTCGATGGATTCCGCCAAAATTTTTATGGTAGATTCAGCACACGTGTGGCTCTATTGGGAACTAGGATAATTAAAATATTTCAAGTCGTTTTTTTTATCTTGACAAAAGAATCTTTAAAAAATTACGAAATTTTAAAATTAAACTTTAAAAGCGTTACAAACATTCAATTTTTAACATTTTCAAATAAATCTAGTTCCCCCGATAGCCACACTCATATATTTTAAAATTCTGTTTGATTTTTCGATTTCAGATAAGCCGATCAGCCTGAATCATGGACGCCGATGATAAACTTTTTTAATACATGGGTGCCATTTTAATTGAATAATTTAAAAATGAGCGGAGATTTATGCACCAAAAATTTTTATTTTCTTAACCAAATATAAATAAATATGTAATAAAAATTTTAAAGCTGTATATTGTTATATTTCTTTAAAAAAAATTCCCAAAATAAGTGAAAAAAAAACGGCCCTCACATGGGGTGACCCCCTTAAAGTATTCCTCGTAACGGTCCATTCTTCTTTATATTTACTCTATACGTTTGAAATGTAGTGTCACTGTCAACGTTCCATTATCAAATGGTATAGGATTACCGTGCTGGTCTCTTATATCTATTTCGACAGTCTGGAACGAGTTGAATAATAATGGTAAATACATAGGGGGTGAAAAGCTTTTGATTCTCATTCCTCCATAAGTATATTCATCAAGATTGAGAGAGACTGTGCGTAATAAACATGTGTGTACATCAACGGTAACGTAAGGTTTGCAAATATCACTGTAAACCATCAACGTCGCAGGTAAACCATTTGTAAGATTGGCTGGGCTTGTACCAAACACAGTTTTATCCTGATCGACGGTAATCATTCCAAATTCAAACCCAAGAATTCTTGTTAGTCTATCAGATAGAAGAAAATCGTGATCATAACCAAAGCAGATATCTGTACAGATTCGTCTTACGCTAACGTATCCGCCACGCTCGATGTAAAATTCCAAATGATCTTTCATACAAGCTAGACTGTTTATTTCACTCACAAGACTTTCTACATCTTTGTAAACACCAGGCTGTATCGTCGACACGTTACTACCGCTAGATATTTTTTTTAATTGGTCGTCTCTTAAAATACGGTTTGTGGGATAGCGATTTACTTTAATTTTTCTATCTTGCTGTTCCGACGGTATGTGTTGAAAAGTTAGTGGTATCTGAATTTCTGTCACTGCAACGTTCCATATTCCTTGTAAACGTATTTGTTGTGGAAGCTGTGTAATGAAATGTGTAGTGGTATTATCGGAGAAATACTGCATACTGTTGTTACTCGGCAGCACTACGTAAAACTGATCCTTCATTATAACTGCTTAAGATAGTTAGCTTTTACCCAAGAATTAAACTTGTCCGGGTAGCCTTTCCAGCGCACAAAATGTTCCTTGAAACGTCCTTTACCCCTTGATTTCAAAATTTTTTCAACTTCGAAAACTGATTTACTCAAGTCTTTCTGTACCTTACTTAGCTCCTCCTCGTAAAAAAACCATCGATTTCTTCATCGGCTAAATCTTTCAAAAAATATACAGGAGGTTGACGTGTTAAAGAGACACGCGCAATCTTGAATAATTCCGAAGTCCAGCCGCTTTCGTATCCTTTCGCAAAAACGTTTCTCGCACGACTGACACGTACCAAGTCACCGACACGGTATTTAATGCGTCTTACACTGTGATTACCATATCGCTGCTCTCAATTTTTACGTGCTTTGGCAGCATTGTACAAAGTTACAGAGGCAGGAATCATTTTAGTGGCAGAGTGCTTGCTGTGATTGTACGATTCCACAACTTTTTGCAATACTTCAATGTATCGCCGTGCATTACTATGGGTAAAGTATCGCCAAATTCTTTCTTTCACTGTCCGGATAAATCTTTCAGCAATAGCAGCTTTCGTGTCAGGACTACGGACGACTCTGTAGTTGATGTTTCTTCTCTTCAAAAGTTCCTGCATTTCGCGTCCGATAAACTCTTTTCCTTTGTCTGTCTGAAGACACACAGGGATACGTCCGTCACTTCTCGACAAGATTCTTTCAAGACCCTTTGCCACGCTTTTCTCAGATTTATCCGTCAAGGGTTCTACCCACGCATATTTACTGATAACATCAATCACTGCTAAGAGATAGGAATATCCGTCATTGTAAGATTTAAGTGCTCTGACATCCATAAGATCAGCCTCCCAAACATCGTCAATGTTAATAACGTTGTACATCCGTCGAGGGAATCGACGTCTGACGAGTTTATGCAAATTGTAAGCATCTTGACTTTCGAGCCAGTCGATCACTTTCTCTGGTCTATACTTTTTTTGCGTGGCTTTTAAGAGTTTATCAGCCCCTGCGTAAGCTGCGAAATGCGGGGGTTCGTAGTACATATGTTCAAGAGATTTGTTCATTTTGTATCCTCTTCTTCCACTTGTTTTTCCTGAACTTTCGTCTTCTTTGTTCTCTCAATCTTTGCTTTATATGTTGTCGTTTTCTTTATTTTTGATGCTTTCTTTTTCGATTTATTTTGAGCTCTTATACAGCTGGTGATACGTGAAAATAATTTTTCAAAAGTAATTTTGCTCACCATACAACAAGCTGTCATTAATGCCAAAGTTCTTTCATCGGATGGTGTTTCTCCAGCCAGCATGCGAGAAAATGCGCGTTCGGCCAAGATACGGTCTACACGACGGCGATTTCCTTTCTTTTGCTCGGCGTAAGCAATATCGTGTTCTCGACAAGCCTCATCCAGAGGATTGATTCCTACCTCACCACGCTCGAGTCGTTCTGACAGTTTAGTACCAGGTCCGCAAAATTTATAACCCGGTACATGCATTTCGAAAGGCAATAAATCAATTAAAGAATCTAACGCACTAATCTCCTCCTCTTTCTCCATCGGCTTTTTTATTTCTTGAACCTCCTGCTCATACGTCTCCATTTCACCGATTCGGCTCTCTTAGGTCTAACGGGTTTCTTTTTCTTTTTACGTTTCGGCGATACAGTAGTAGCTTCTTCTTCTTCTTCACCTTCCTCGCTACTAAGAGTCTCGCTTCCTCGTTTCCAGCCGGGTTCACTGGACACACCTACAATCCTGGCTGGTTGTGGTGGTGATGTTAGTTGTAAAACTCGAGATACAGCTCCGAATGGGGAATTAGTAGACGACGACGATGTTGACGAAGAGGCGATATCGCGTAAAACGCGCTTGTTACCGATATATTCTCGAGGAATGTATACCTGACGAAGTGCAGCTGCAAACTGTCGATGACCGGGTGGAGGATCTCTTTTTCTATCTCTCATGGCATCGTTTAATAAGTCGATAATGTTGGCTCCACGTACTGTGGCGCCGTCTATAATTACAACGCCATTAGCGTCCCATGTGACCTTATTGGATACTCGTAAATGTCGCAAGAGTCGTGCGGCATTGGGTTGAAATTTTTTTGGTATGCTTTCAACTACATGAGCGTCGATCCTATCTTCAATTTCTTCTGGTCGCGGTACCGATTCATTCATATCCTCGTCAACGTCACTGTCATCGATATTATCTTCTTCTCTGTTATTATTTCCGTCTTTACTTTCTTTATTCATTTTATAATTATCCTCTTTAAAATGAAGGTATCGTTGTAATACACGACGATATTGCAACCATTTTTCTCTTTCGTCTTTGCAAGTAGATGAGTTCAAAATTTCATTCATTTCGGCATCGAGTCTGGTCAATATAGTACCAGGCGTCTGTGTAGATTTCAAGCTTTCCTTGGTGACTAGCTGTTTTACACGTTCAAAATTCTCGCTCGGCAACAATACACATTTTCGAGCGTGCTCCATATTTCTATTTATTGATAAGACTTGCTAAAACTGTACCTATAATGGGTGCTAACAGGGCTGGCAAGAATCCACCTCTTTGCACAATAAGCTTCTTTTTCCTGGACAACTTAACGTCAGGTTCGGCCAATTTTCGTAAAATTTGTGCGTGCTTGCGTAAACGCGACTTGTGATGCTTACTGAGCAGTACGTTACTAATTAACACGTTCAAAGCACACTCACAGATATGTCTAACCAGCTTTGAATCAGCTTTGCGTAACACGGCCCTCCGCTGCTCGTCGTTGAGATGATACAAAGATCGCAGAATGGTAGCCTCTTTGTGACCAAACGGATGACGGGTTTTCGTACCCATTACAAAGATACGACTGGTATCTGATTCAATGTATCACCACCTTTTATACTCTTTCGTGGCACGTAAACGTAGTGGTATTCGTCGTCGGGGAAAATACAAGTACGGAACCTACAATTATCGGGCGTATCTTGTTTTAGATCTAGCAAGAGATAACCGTAAGGCTGCGATGTGGCGTCCCAGTAAGCTTCTTGCAAGAATCGCGGATCTTCAGGACACAGTTGACGCGAGAGATGGTGTATTTGAGATCGATCGCGCAAGTTTCTAAATAACACGATGTAGTGAGCATTCAAAGATATATCACGCTGTCCCTTACCCTGGTGAAAAATATTTTGCGTTATAAATATGACGCTCAAATTATTATGATGACTGCCTTTTGTAAATAAGTTAACGATCGCTCCTCCTCCAGTGGATGATTCGCGCATCAAATCGTCAATAATAACTAGTTTCGGTCTTGGATCGCTTGCGTAGTCAGCGCTTTGTGGTAAACCTTCCCGAAATTCGATATTTTTACCCAAGTCCCTGTACCCTGACTGCCACTCGGAATAATAGACAATCACGCGATCAAAACTTGTATCGCACATACGTTTAATATCGTTTAAAAATTTTTTAACAAAAACCGTCTTTCCACAACCTGTAGGTCCGCTCAAAATCGATGTGAAAGGATGTTTCCATCGTGCATCCATGATTCACACTGTTCCAGTATCAACAAATTTTATCTTTATCATATGCTCGAACCTCTACCGAGGAGCTAATGACGCGGTTGGAGCCCCCGCGCCGGCCGCTCCCGATCCGCCTTGAGCACTCTGAAGAACTCGTGACCCCACCAGCTTCTACGAGCAAGCTGATTGGTGCGCGCTCGCGCCTTTCCAGCGCTCATTAGTGTGCAGAGCAAATCATTAGCGCTCGCGCATGCGTACCCCATCTCGGCTATCATGTGACCTAAAGAAAATTGCACTCTTCTCGCGTTAGTCATCGCTGACACCTGTATCCGTAAGGGTGACTTCTTTTTAACCCTATAAATCTTCTTTTGCTGTATACGGGCTTACACGTTTTTTTTTCGTTTACAGTCACTACATCGTGAAACTCAGTTCGTCTGATAGCCGTGGTAGCCAGTGTAATCTCGTTCGTGTTTCTAATTATCAAGTCTCGTATACTGTTGAAATTTACCTTTTGAGAATTTTCGTAATTTAATCTTATTCCTTTTACTTTACATACGTAACTTTCGTCACCATCTGGTGTTTTATACTTGTAACCGTAAAACTTTGGACCGCCAGATATAAACGTTGTAATGTACGTACCTATACCTTTCTCCGCCATTTCGTCAGTGAGATCGCCAAGCATCGTGCCTATAGGTAAATCGTGTTGATCGTCCTTAGTGACATAAAAAACAGAGTCTGTGTCATAATACAACACGCGTGATCCCAATTCGTTTAAATAATCAAAAAGTTTTAGCCGTGCTTGAGCCGTAGTGAAAGCAGCAATAACAACATTCGTAGAAGAAGATGGTGTGAGTGAGTGGTTTTTGTATTGCCATGATACGTACAATATATTTTCATTGACGGGTAATATCCCGTTTACGTCAATGTCTGCATGGGTAAGTAGCTCCATCAATCTTTTCGGTTCTGTAACAACTTCCGTTTTCGGCATGTTTTCACGTTGTGCCATCTTACCCCACAATGTGTTTAAACAAAGTTTTGCTGCTGATCTTAAACCTGCGTTGAAACTTATTTTATCCGTATCTAAACATATTCCTTCCTCGCGTTCAAATTTCTTTACATAGTTTTTTTTGTCCTCCTCAGTCGTACAATCTGGGGGATAGCCCGAAGCTTCCGTTTTCTGTTTAAAAAATGTATCGATATAAGCTGCAAATATACCTCCGGTACGTGTTTCAGGATCATACTGTGTCATTTCGTACTGCCAGATTTCGTAAACGTCTTGTACAACGTAGCCCAACTCTACAGCTTTCTTGAGTTCTTCCGAAACCCAGGTGCCTTGAAGGATACGTTCACTCGTATTTTCGTGATGACAGTCATCTTGTATCATCTCTTCGCAACATGTACGACACAACGGGAAAAGAAGTTTCCCGTGCATTCTAACAGGTAAAACAGGGTGATATAAATTTCGCGGTGGTAACACATCGCACATAATGAGTCCATTGACATTGCTGATATCGTTGTTAACCCCTAGAAGGGTGCGGCACTCTTCTCGTCCTGTGTATAATTTTGGATGACCTTTAGGGTATTTTCCACGTTTACAAATGTACGGGTACAGCGAACAGACATCAACATACTTTATCTTCTCGTTCTCCCCGCAATCGTACAGTTTCACAGTGTTACCCGTGCGTCCGCCAAAAAATGCATCACGAGGATCTAACGGTTTTCGCACAATGTCCCGTGTGTTCTCCTGTATAAATTTTCGCATTTCTTCATTACGTGAAATTTCCGAGTCGAAGGTACACTCCCACATTTCAACCAGTTTGTAATTAAACGTCTTGATTTTTTCTGATATGGCACAAGTTTTTTCGTACCTGTCATCCATAGATTGCCCATCTGATAATATTTCATCTCTGTTTATTATGTAGCAATGGGAACAGCCGTGCCAATAACATCCCTGAAATTGAAAAACGAAGCCATTGTGATCCTCATTGTCGTGTAGTGAACAGTAACCGTCTACAAGTATACCTTCCTTCAGTCTTTTCTCCCGACAACGATTAGCGTGATCGATTCGACGATTTATTATTTTCTTCTCCATCCAACAGAGCCATTGAACCGCTTTTACAGATTGATTATCTGTACATCGATATCCACCTACAGGTATAATACCTATATGGTCCTTATTTAAAAACTTTTTCTTATAAACTCGCATACACGATGACGCTATTGTAGTACACTCTTCAAACGGGTCTACACAGTATTTTATAAACATGTCTCGGAAAGTTAAGCACGCCAATCTCAAAATTTTCACGTCTTGTTTACAATATTTTACAATTTCTTCTTGAAAATTAAAAACATAATTTTGTACCGATTGTTTGTCGTACCATTTCAAAAAATTTTCTCTCTCTTTAATTCTCATACTGTTGGGTGCATACGTATTTATAGGTGGTAAAGGACCAATGTAAAATTGATTTTCTGGTGTATTGAAAAGATGTGGGAAAGTACCCTTCTCCAATTCGGATAATCCAAACGCTTTTGGTAGACTGCTTAAAGGCATGTGGAAATAATTTAAACTATCGATAAATTTTACGTTTTTAAATTCCATCAAAATTATTTTTGTACCGTTTAAAATTAGTGAAGGTTTGATGCGTTCGCTGTGTCTTTCAACGATATACTTGAGTATAAACTGTGCATCGAAACTTTGCGAGTTATGAGCAATACAAATGGTTTTTGTAAAAGTTTTACGTTTGATTAACGCCAAATCTACCAATTCTTTTACCGGGTCGTGTCTGAATACATATTCACGAATACCGCAGTGATCACATCTGCTTGAAACATCTGTATCGGTGAGACAAAATCTGCATACCTGTTGTACCACACACAAATTTGGTTCGTGTACTTTTTTCTCTTCATCGCCAAGTATAGACAATGTTTGTTGAGTCTCGAAGTCGTAAAATAATATTAAAATTTTTGGGCTTTTTTTACTGTTTTTGAACGGTTGCATGTAACAAAGATGTCTAAGAGGTAAACGCTCGTTACAGATGTTGCAAAACGTAATACCGCACTCATGTTTTACTTTGCGGTTCTCTTCACGTACAGTCTTGCAGCAAATCTGGCAAACTCTTATACCTTCGCAAACACTTTTTGATTTTTTAAAAGATCCGTGTTTCTTGTGGTTTTTAAAACAAGTTTCACCGAAAAAACTTCTGTTACAATCTCTACATTTCTTCATAATTTCAGTCATTTCGCACGGTGGGTTGTGCATACACTTAAAACATCTGTTAGAACATCGATGATCTTCTACACGCCTATATGTTTTATTGCATGGTATGCAATACCCTCTACTACCACCCGCGCCTAACAGATTAAGAATAGGCTCATAATGACCTAAAGATTCGTAATACATAATACGTAATGTATAAGTAACGCTTTTATAGATATTAATCACAAATCTCGTACCATCGTAAATAGGGAGATCACCACGACCAAAATTTCTGAAAGAATACACAACTATAACTATCCCTTGTGTAGCAAAGTACTTTTGAAAGTAGTGAATTTCTTCAATTCCACAGCCTGTCGGTGGCACAGTCACTTGTGCCAAGTTGACGAGATCTTGTGTCGCTTTTGTCTGCGTAACACTGTTATATCTTCTAATAGCCTTCCAATATTCATGCAACCTTCCTGAACGTATTTGACCTCTCACGACGTAAGCACACGCTGTCACTAGAGACCGCGGCAAACAAAGATTATCATCATTCCTTATTGTTAAAATCGATTTCTTGTGCACAGTCTGTTCGGTTAATCGAACACGGCCACGACCTGATACATTTTGAACAGTAGAACAGATGATTGTTAACGAATCGTCGATGTCAAAATCATTCGCGCTTTGAGCGACACTAAACACCATCTCCCATAAATCACTGGCGCTAAAATCCTGAATAGGTCTAAATGAAAGCCATACAGGACCGTGGTCCGTGGTTGAACCGTTCAGAATTGATGGTTATCCCTATAAAATCATTAGAACCTCTTTGGTTGCATAGATGGTCATGTAGATCGTTTAAAGCTCCCTCTAGCCACTCATAAATGTTTACGCCTTGTGGTGGTTGTGATATTCTACCTTGAATTTCCACTCCCTCTACCCCAAAACGATTATAACGCCGCGTGGTTTCATTTTGAATGATGAACCGAGGTCTTCTTTCTGCATCCTGACGGCCTCCTCCTCCACCACCATTCTGCAAACAATTTACTGTGAAAAATTAAAATATATAATTATTAAAAATATACAATTAAATAATGTATAAATTACTCACAATTTACATAATTCCCATTCTTCGTCTTCTCCTCCTCTTCATCTGAGGAAGTAGAGCTATTACATGTACTACATGTACTACAGCTGCAACTACTACTGCTATCAGAATCCTTAGTAGTAGTAGTATCACGACCTGTACTTGTGGACGGGAGTGGTTCTTCGGTCACGCATTGTAGTGTCTCCTCTGAGTTATCTCTCATAACCTCGTCGTTGTCATTTTCTGTATATTCGCACTGCATAATTAATCTATCTCCCTCTGAATCGTCAAACATTTGTTGTACAGCTAAAATAACAGATAAAATAGTTTTTTTAAATCTTTACAATTTTTGAAGTGTGAAAACATTTTTTATCTTACCGTATCGGTGCATTATATCGGTAAACTCCTTCCTCTGATGGAAATTGCGTTGATTTAAGACACTTACAACCAACGCCATTATACGTTTATTGCAGAAAAGGCCCCGTTTACACATGAAGCTAATTGTGTTAATACTACAATGCATTAAAAGAGATCTAAGTTTTTTTAATAAAATACACGTAGTGAATGTTTGTAAATGGCTACGCTTCATCATTTCACAAATTGTACAAATCATAGGCTTGCGAAGGTAGCTACGCGAAGAGCGCAGTTCAGAACAGTAAGAACTTGTTTCTTTGTAACTTCCTCCATAACTGTATTATCAAATACTGAAGTGCAGCGAGAATAGAGTCTGTCTTTATACGTTCAATTTAGGTAGGGGGAAAAAATTGATGTTATTGCAGAAAAAATTGTTTTCATCTAAATATAAAACACCCGCGATGAACGACATGAAAGTTGCTGACACTACCTCTCACGCTGGTTCCCGAGAATTACGAATACCTTGACCATGACAAATTTATTAAAATAATCGATTTTTTATCGTGTATATTTCGTCAAGTTTTCAAGATATCGCGGTGATTTTTTAACTTTATACTCTTTGCGACTCAAAAAATCGATTGGCATTGTCAAATTTAAAAAATATTCAAAATTGACGATTTTTTTTAAATTGTAAATTTGTTTCTCGGAAGAGAGAAAGATAAGCGCTCCGTATATTGTAACCGGAGCCGTCTATGACAACTCTTTCGTAACTACAATTTTTTAAATTCGCGAATTTTGAATATTTTTCAAAATTGGCAATGCCAATTCGCTTCAGTGGGTCCCAAAGAGTACACGGT
>JAWWML010034795.1:0-10775 GCA_035047165.1 Ormyrus rosae
GCCGTATTTGTAATGGGACCAGCATGGCAATTTAAGGGTTGGCCGTTTGACGGAAACCCAGTAGAAATTTTTTCAAATCCATTACCCAGATCAGGTAACTCTTCAAGACGCGCTCGGATATAATCATACAGTCGGAATTGAGCCGAGACGGCCCCGTGCAACTCACAAACGGAATAAGTTCATGCTATAATTAATTATAGCAATAATGTTTAAAACGCAAATTTTAAATAATCTTAATCAATAAAGTAATAAATATTTTATAAGTATCTTATAAAAAACTTCAAAATAAATAGATGTATGATTTCGGGTACAAAGATTTAATTTAATAATTTAATAATTTTTATAATTTAATGTTTAAAAGCACAGTTGCAAACAGCAAAACCATAAGAACATAGGCACTGTTCCTTGTTTCTGTCATTGTAATTTGTATCTGTCCTTGTTTCTTTTTGGCTGTAAGGGCCTTAAACGCTACTGCTTCTCGTCATCAGTCGGCTGAACCATGCGCAGTTTGGGAGAGCCTAAAGTTCAAAACGGCAACGTCGCCAACGGCCAAAATCGACAGCAGCCAGCAGCTAGTTGCCCAGCTCACACTTAGATAGGTTTTCCGGACGGTGAAGGAATATATTCCTCTATAGAGTATTTCAGGAACGAATTGTGCATGCATTGTTGGCCGGCTGCGGGTTTCTGAGAACTTGCACGCACAGATAGTGGAAAAATAATATTGTAAAACCTGAATGAATTTCAAGGCCGATATTTAAGGATGAACGGAAGTTATTTCATTTTTTTTAAATTATAAAAAGTAATTGCGGATACGACACAGTCCGATTGTTTCCAAACAAGGTGATTTTTATGTTTTGACGCGCTGATTACAAATATCATAGTGGCTATTGGCGGAAATTCGATTTTCATAGTGAATCGTGAAAAATCCATAAAAATAAAGGTTGTCCGATTGTTTCTAAACAAGGTGTTTTTTATGTATTTTGACGCGCTGATTGCGAATATTATAGTGGCTGTTGGTGAAAATTCGATTTTAATGGTGAAAATCGTGAAAAACCTATAAAAAATAAAGATCTCACATGATATCTTACATGATCTCATGTGAGATATCATGTGAGATCTTACGTGAAATATCACGTGATATTTTTCAGCTGGGTGGCGATGGACCGTTTTTGCTTAATTTTTTTTTTTTTATTTATTTTTTATTTTTTTTTTTATTTCGCTTACTTAATTTATTTAAAAAATTAATTATTTCCTGCATCTGTCACATATATAATATATTCGTTTTGAGTTACTTTAAAATTCTCATTTGTAATCCTCATTACAATAAAGATTAAATTTAACTATTTTTGTAATTTATATATGAAGAAATGCCAAAATTAACTATTACGAGTGGTTCCGACACCATGCAATTTTCTCTCTTTATAAATAATTATTGTTAATGAAAATTCACATAAAGATAAGAAGCCAAAAATTTCAAACACTACTAGTTATTGATAATTATTGATAATAATCGCAAATATTTATATCGACTAGATACTTTACTCGATGAGGAAAAGCAACTCCTCATCAGATAAGATAATAAACACCTTAAGTTTAAAAACATAAAGCAGCCGACGCTTCTCGCGAAGCACTTCTCACAAGTCATTATCATCGCTGACACTATTAATTTACGCGCTCAACATTGACGCGGAGCTCAATGCCGGTGACGAAGCACAAGTGCTAGATCCTCTTTCTCCAACGATACAATCTTTAACCCATCTTGCGCAACTCTGTGATGAATAATACTAAACCCGTGTGACATCCCGCGACACTGATAGTCTCCCACTGATTAACGGTCTTTTGTCTTCTCAAACTTAACAAGTTTTGACATTCTAAACATATCCCAGGCAGCAAAACTATTCCAAATGAATTCTTTGTAAGTCAATTTTGCTTAAAAAGAATTTATTTGGGATAGTTTTGCCGTGTGAGATTGATTAAGAATTTTAAGTTATTAAAGTGTTTTAGAATAGTTATTTAATCTTCATTTTTTAATATATGTAAATTCTTATGATAAGTTATTTTGTTTTTTTACGCTTGCATTTAGATAAATGACGCTTATATTTTTTAATTTAATTTTCTTCTTATGTTTCAAAAAGTGTTAAAATCAAGTCATGTTTTGCTATTTATATCAATCAAATTGCCAATGCCAGTTCTTCATCTAACTGTGATTTGAAAAAAGAAGCATTTGAAAAAAATTAATTTAGTTATAATTCTAACGTTTACGAATTCATAACTTTGCTTTTCGATTTGATGAGCAAATTAACACTTTAAAACCAGTAGAAGAAAATTGCTATCCAATGCAATGTTAGTAATTTTTTTAACATTGTCAAGGTGATGAATACGAAATTATTCGATTTAAAAACTGTTATCTACAATTGAACATAGTTCATCCAGTACAGACTATCATTAAACTGAAAATTTTAAATTGCATGTCAAATAGCTACTAGACTAAATTGCTCTATTTACTAAATTTTCATAATATGTTACGTCAGTTTCTACTGTACCTTCAAGTTTCGTATAAAATTTAAAACTTCAAGCAGTCCAACAAATTTATTCTTTTCGTGAGGATAAAAAATAATGCACTGTCTAAATTGGTTAAATATTCTTATTGCATTTACATTTAAATACTTTTTTATTGGTAGCCTTCTCTTTAAAGCATTAAATCTATATTTAATGTTTGAGAACACTTATATTTTATTTTTTTATAATAAATGTATAATACAATTATATACATTTCAATGATGTATAATGAAAATAGAAAGATGAAAATGGGAAAGCGTAGTTATTCCTGCTTTCTAGCGTTAATAAAGTAAACGCTATAACGTAGCTTTTTTGTAAATTGGTCGATCGATCGACACAACAAATTTTAATTGACGCTAGCAACTAAATTGCAACTAAAAAGAGATGAAACTGATATGTCTAACTTTTGAAAGAGTTAAAGGATTCTGGTTATTACACGTTTTCGAAAGAAATTGAAACAATCTAGTATAAAAAAAAATAAATAACAAATTCGTACTACAATTATTAATACATTTACAACAAGAGATTTTAATACTTCTCTGGTAGCGTTTCCAATTTTTAGTCATATTTGAGATCAAAAATTTAAATTGAATCTTTAGCAAAATCTTTGGTCGATCCTTGAACAATTAGGAGCTCGTAAATGTAAATTAATTATTTTTGACAATATATATACACACATATTCCTAAATTTTATGCATATACAAAATATGAAAAAATAAATAAAACAATGAACAGAATCTCTTTGAATATCAAATGTATCTCCAGAAAGGGAAATACTTGGATGGTTCCCGCTTTCTATAAGCATCAATAAAACCAATATCGTACACATTTAACGAAGTCAAAATCTAAATTGCAAATGAATTTTCGACTAAGTCCTTCGAACAAATTCTTCAGCCTCGACCCTGCGGAAATCAACAGAATTTTCCTTTTTAACCAATGGCCACCTAAATCCAGTCCTGCTCGACGAACTTTTCCACAATGACGACGGCCCTGTCGAGGAACAGCTTGCTCCCCCGAGTCAGCATGATCGAGTCCTTGATGTTGCTGAGATCGTCGTCCTCCTTAACGTCCATCGTGAAGAACTTGGCGGCAAGCAGGCAGTGGAAGAGCTCGCCCTTCTTCCCGTCCTTCTTCAGCTGCTCGTCGAAGCTCCGCCTGGTGAAGGGCGTCGCGTCGCAGCCGATCTTCCGCAGCGTCTCGACGAAGCGGCCGTAGTAGAGGTCGAGCAGCGAGTCGAAGTGAGCGTTGATTACGTCGCCGCGGACGCTGCCGCAGAGGAAGTACGGCAAGTCCTGCAGCGGACTGCCGACCCGCGACAGCTGGAAGTCCACGAATTTGATGTCCGCCACTTTGCCGTTTTTGTCTGCAATTTCGGAGGTGAACGGGGCACTTGTACTTTGCGAATTATTTAGGTTTTTTTCTGGGTTTCGACTGACTTGGAAAGTTTTTAAAAGTGGTATTTTTTTTTATTTTTTTTTTTAAGGCGTAAGAAATGGATAAGGTTTGCAAAGATTGGCGCTAAAAATTATTGAATTTTAAAATGCAATAATATAAATATGTTTTAAATAATGTTAAACTATTAGACAAGACTCAAAAAATGTAAAAGTTCTCTATACCTAATACTATCTTTGAACTGAATTAAAAAAACCTACAATTTTCAAATACAAAACTGAGCTCTAACAAATTAGTAATACATTCTGACTGAACCAAACCTTCTCATCAGGTGCACCTTAATGTTATAAAATAATGCGGCTATTAATCACGAAACACACATGAAATCTGGAATATAATTGGGCCCAAAAGAAACACGATCGACGCTAAAAAAAATCTCAGCGTCCCCCCGCAATTCCACCGCAGATCCGCTCACCTTTCCGAAACATGACATTATTGACCCAGAAGTCGCCGTGGCTGACCGAGAGCCAGGGCTCCTCGCCGCCGACGTCGAGGAAGCACTGCCAGCCGAGCTCCATCGAGGCCTTGACGCGCTCGGCGTGCCTGGCGATGCGCGGCTCCTCGAGAATCATGGCGGTCGTGTGCCCGACCACGTCCTCGACGCTGCTCACGTCGAACGGGAAGACGTCGAGGACGCTGCGCGAGGCCTCGAAGAACTCGGGCTTACGCTGGCGGAGCGCCGCGCCCAGGGCGTGGTAGCGGGCCAGCTCTCTTATGGCCAGGCTCGCCTGCTCCAGGTCCAAGCCTGCAAGATTTCGAGGCTTCAGTTTGTAGGGTAATTGTGGATTGTGCAGGAGGTGGTTTCCCCGTGGGTGGAGATAGGGGCGGGAAAGAGGGGCGCTGATTTTTGAAACTTAGTAGGTAAAGGAGATTCGGAGCTAAACGAACTAGTCAAACAAGTTATTTTGCTTTATTTACGCGTTGGTAGACGTTTGAAGGGTTTTTGAAGATCTGTATCGCAATTTTGTCACTTTCCTATTTTCAAAGTGAATTTATTATACAATATTCAATATTTTCTTGGACATTTGCATTAATACAAGTAGGATAAAAACTGTGAACGATATTACTACTAAATCTCTGACCGGAATAGAACTTTATTATGATTAATTAAAAATTTCCCTTCTAATGAATGTAACATAATCGCGCACATTTAAACGCAATATTTAGTGATGTACGTTTGTGAGCGTAAGCTAACATTTCAATTTTATTACAGCTTTATATTATATAAAACGTGCAAAACGAAAAACACTCGTCTTCTTGAGATATTAATCGGCCCTTAGGTTACTTTTATAAGTGTAAATATAATTAAATTTAACAAAAGAATTATGTTTGATTTTAGTTTTCAAGATAAAACTTTCGTCATAAAACAATTTAATAAATGTAAACGTGTGTCGTAACTATGATTACTGAATATTGCATGATATAGACATCTTGAGAGTAAAGTGTAACAATACGCAAGTGCAAATTCACTAATTCAAAGCTAAATCATTAATCGGTTAATCAAGAACGTAAATCTACAAGAAACAAATCCGATATCATCACAAAATTGTAGCATTAATCTCACCGTGTAATCATAACGTATATATATATATTACTCGACAGCAGGTCCTGTCAAAACGGCCCAACCATGAAATCCACTTACCATTCTTCCGATCGGCCGTGAAGTATCCGCGCACTTTCAGATTCTCCATCAGCAGGACACTGTCCTCGTCGGCCACTCCGGGTGTCTCCTCGTTCCTGGTCAATCTCCCCCCGTAAAACTTGGGCAGGATGTCCATCAGCTCCTCCTCCCTGACTCCCGCCTCCCGCTCCAGCTGCCTGTACTCCGGTATCAGCTTCTCGAAGACAAAGATCTCCTTGGCGAAGGAGCCGGTGATGTTGAGCGCCTCCTTCTGGAAGTCCGTCGTCGGTATCATCTTGGCGACGAGCGGCAGCTCCTCCTCCTTCGAGCTCCTCGTCCGCTTGACCACCGCGTCGACCTTCATCATCGTGCTGCCGTAGTTCTCGCCCTGAGGCAGCAGGGACTTGGTCGCGTAATCCACGACCACGGCCTCCTCGCCGAGGCTCTTCCCGAGGAGCGACTGGAGGTCGCGAAGGACCAGCTCGTCCTGATTCGCGGACATTTTTCTTTTTTAAAAAAAAAAAGACACCGGAATACACCGAACGTACGAATATTAGATTTGCGTAGGGAACGCAGAGCCAAGAGTTGAACGAGGAGCCTCGCGCGGTTAAAAATAGAAGAAACAGCCGCTTTTGTGCAGCGCGGTGATGTACGTTTCAATGCCGCTGAATGGCAGATTCTGCCGGAGATATACGAGTTTAATACGATCTCCCCACTTTATCGCGTAGTAGATAAATACACTTGTGAATAACGCGGGATGACGCTTTGGCAAATTGATTCAAACGTGACATTTCATAATGTTTCTAGTCGCGTTTACCTGTTGGGAGAGCTTTTTTATGATCGAAAACGTGGAGCTTAATTCTTTTGTCAAGTACCCAAATATTTGATTATTAAATTATGTAATTACCGCTTGTTATTATAAATTACATAACTATAAGCTGATTTAAATTGTCGTAAATTCAAAGGTTACTTCAAGTCTATTTGTTAGAATTAACAAGTTACAATTTATGAATTTATTCATTTAATTCAGCCTCAATACAAAATGTATAATACAATTATTGCACTCCTGCGGAATTAATTGAATTAATTCTCTGTGCGCAGGCCAGACATTAACTTAAAACTAACTGAAAACTACAAAATTTCAATAACTTAATTCCGCTATTTTATTTTCCCACACTTGTAATATTTGAAGAATGCTAAATCCTACAACAGTCATTTAGACATAACATTTAAAGAAGACACAATAATTAAGTTACCGGCACGCATTTTCACTTATCATTTAAGTAAAAAAACGTGTTCGAGCATCCAGATTTTGTCACAGATCATCAAATATAAAGTTAACTTTTTCCTCAAAGACTAACGATGTTTTTCTAAGCCACTAAATCAGCCAAGCTTATCGCTATCATTGTTTTTTTTTCGTCTTTTTAATGTGACACATGAATTCCAACAAACTCAACAGCTTTGATTTATTTAAAGAATCAATGGATATGAATAAGCGAAATGCTATGCGTGCCTATGTAAGTAGAACAGCTGATCGCTCCAGTATCTGTAATTTACGACATGTGTAGTCTGTTTATTTTTCTGGAGGCACTTGGATTATCTGTTTTTAATAAACAGAGAGTCTCGTTTCAGTACTGTTTCAAAAGTGAAAAAGATTCTGCGGATAAGATATCCGTACGCACTTTGGAGTTTTGCAACTCATGCAGGTTTTGAAGAAAAATAGGCCAGCTATTAGTACCGAGCAGGAACGATGACATGGAGGAATATTCCACTAAGTTTCATAATGAACGCTTTTGTAAAAAAAAAAAGCAAAATCCGTAAGAAATGTAGATAAAATGTTTGGTATCGCTCACTGCTGCACTTTTGCTCTTATCAGATTATCATTATTATATAGCATTACAGATTCTGAAAATATTAAATTTAAAATCAATTAAAAAAACTTGGAATAAATTCATCTCTTCAAGCGCCTGTTGACTCTTACGTAGAAATTAAAATTGAAAATAAATATTTATTATTATTGACAATTTTTTACAATTACTTTGCCTTTTTAAAAAGTTGAAATCTTTGTTTTTGCGGTGATTCTGTTTCTGGGATAATAGAAGCTCTCACGAATTCAATTACTTTTTCTATTAAGTTTATTAATTTGAAAATCAGGTACACGTAATTAAATTAAAAATTGTACGTATTTTCATTCGACTTTTACAAAAGTCTCGTCTAGTAATATTGTGATGTGAATTAAATAGGAATGAAAATAAATAAATATGTGGCTTTATCATTAAAATTACAACAAAATAAGAAACATTTATTATTTACTGTTGATAAAAATGTTTTTGGTCATTTGTATTGTATTATATAAAAATTACAACACTAAAATTGTCATTATAAAAGAGTATTTCTTTTTGAATATAATATTATAAATCAAAATTATGTTCACAATTTTTTTTCCATTCGTATAATAAAAAATTTTGATAAAACGATATTGAATTTTCGCAATTTTAATAAATATTGTATAGGATGCCGCACGGTGCCTGAGCATATGGGAAGAATCGCGACAGGCTCAAAGCTTCGATTATACGCATATTTCCATTCAATTTAGATGTATTATCGTTTCCTCGATGAAGCTCTAGTCGCGACGCGAGTCGCTCATTGTGCGTCCGGCGATTGTCAGTGCACCGAGGAACTTCCAAATGCTATCGGCTTTACGGACGCGCCATCCTGCTTGAGCCTTTTGTGCTAATTCCACCTGTACTGATGTAAAGACGCTAAAGTTATCCTATTGTCATTTGCGGTTATTAGATTTTTCATCAAGCTTCTCGACGATTCTAAATAAATATATCTTACTATATTATGTAGTTGTAAGCGTTATGCTTGTCGTTCAGCTTCCCCTCCCCCTCCGGCTCCCCCTCAAAATAAGGAAAAAAGTCGCTTTTTTCTACGATATTTTTCTAATTATTTTAAGCATTGAGCCCCCCTCTGGCTCCCCGATGCCCCGCCTCATACCCACCCTCCTCGCCTCCTGCCAATCTTAAACGTCACGTAAGATCTGTACAACATTAAGTCTTTACCCCCTTTTATCAATAAATTTTTTATCTTTTCCACACCACCCATGAGGTAGATAAATCGACGCGTTTTTTTTTTTTTTTTTTGAAGAGGTATCATAATCCCCTCTTTCACTAACTTTGAATTTTTTTTTAAATTGAAATGTTAGTCAAAGAAGGCCTAATCCTCTGCTAAAAAAACTTCGTAAATTTTTATTTAATACATATACGTATACTATAAACACAAAATTTATGAAAAAAAAGCTTTAAGCAAACTTCTTATTATGACGGATGCTACATATACGATAAAAACTATTTCAAAAGATTGTTGTAAGCAAAAATTTTTTGAATGTCGCTCAGAGCATACTTGCGTAGATGCTTTCTGATTTATTTAGTATAACTTCAAATAAATTTTTATTTAAGTTTATTTCTAACACAATTAGAATGTCGCTAGAAGCAGACCAATTTAAGTAGTAGTTTCAAGCAGACTCAATTAGAAGGTCACTAGAAGCAGTCTGAATTAGAAGGGCGCTAGAAGCACTCTAATTTACATAGTCGTTAGAAACAGACTGAATTAGAAGGTCGCTAGAAGCAGACCAATTAAAGCAGTCGTTAGAAGCAGACTCAATTAGAAGGGCACTAGAAGCAAACTGAATTAGAAGGTCGCTAGAAACAGACCAATTAATGGATAATTTTTAAACTGACTATATTTATGATATATTAATACAATTAGAAGGTCGCTAGAAGCAGACTCAATTAGAAGGTCGTTTGAAGCAGACTCAATTAGAAGGTCACTAGAAGCAGACCAATTTAAGCAGTCGTTAGAAGCAGCCTCAAATAGAAGGTCGCTGAAATCAATTTATTTTGCAAACTTTTAATTTCCATACATTCGATACATTAATAAAAAAAATCTTCAGTCAGCCACCATCAACACAGGTCTGCCATCAAAGAGCTTTCACACAGATCTGCTATCAGCCACCTTCAATACATGTCTACCATGAGCGACCTTTCACAAAGGTCTGCTATCGGCGACCTTTCACACAGGTCTATTATCAACGACCAAAGTAGATTACAACAACCTTTCGATTATTAAAATTAATGTTTGCAGTTCATTTTAATATACATTGAATTTATACAAATTTACAAATTTTTTTTTAGCAGAGGATTAGGCCTTCTTTCATTAACTTTTGAATTTACAAAAATAATTCTAAGGTTAGTGATGGAGGGGATACCTCTTAAAAAAAACGCGCCTCTTTATCTAATTCATGGATGGTGTGGAAAAGATAAAAAAATTACGAAAACCTTTCAATTAGTAAAATTAATGTTTGCAGTTCATTTTAATATACATTGAATTTATACATATTTAGACATTTTTTTTAGCAGAGGATTAGGCCTTCTTTCACTAACTTTTGAATTTACAAAAATAATTCTAAGGTTAGTAATGAAGGGGATACCTCTTAAAAAAACGCGCCTATTTATCTAGTTCATGGTGGTGTGGAAAAGATAAAGAAATTATAGATAAGAGAGGGTAAAAATTTAACGTTGTACAGATCTTACATAACGTTTATGATTAATAGGAAGTGAGAAGGAGTGAGGAGGGGCATGGGGGAAGTAGAGGGGGAGGGGGGGCACACTGCTAAAAATAATTATAAAAATATTGTAGAAAGAAGCGACTTTTTTCCTTATTTTGAGGGGGAGAGGGGGAGGAGGGGCTGAGCGACAAGCATAACGCTTACAACTATATAATATAGTAAGATATATATATATAAGGGTCAAAAAAATAGTTTTTTTGGAAAACCGTGCGCACGGGGTCCTCCAATTTGAGAGGGTTCTGAGATATCTTTTAGTACTTGCCAAAAAAGACTTCATGCAAATTTTTAGAGTCCTATAGCTAAAATTGCGCTCACGAGCTCCCTATCAATGTCCAAAAATCAGCATTTTTAGGCATTTTTGCCACATTTTTGTAGAAGCCTTATTTTTATCGATTTGAACGTTATACCTAGGATTTTTCTTCGTATTGAATTAAAGTTTTCGAAAAAAATTTTTTCAGATGTCACAAATTACATCTATATAGTCCCGTCAACACATTCTTGAAGACACTTTTT
>JAWWML010034796.1:0-10772 GCA_035047165.1 Ormyrus rosae
AACCGTCGACGCTCGCGGTTAATAATATATATATGTATAACCGCGATTGTGCAGAGCCATTTGATGCTCTGTCACATCGTTAACTCGGACTAGCCGCACTTGAGTAAATACAAGACGCGCGGGGTATAGGGGAAGTTAGTGCTCGTGATCTTTTTACCTATAAAATCTGTTTTACTGGTACGGTATGATTGAGTAATCGGAATATTCTCGAATATAAGTCTAAATTTTTCTTATATCTACGCAATATGTATAACATTTTAGGACCATGATTATATTAATTAACAGGGATAAGATTTTATTCTGTTTAGCAGTACGTTACACTACTATAGTACTTGACTATAGTAGACAAGTATAGTAAATAATATAAGTATACTATAGTAAGGTGCAAAAATATTATAGTTTAACTATAATCTTACTATAATAAATTATAATTTAAATATACTTTATAATATAGTCAGTTACTATAATTTTTTTTTGTAAGGGCCATGTCTCATTTTAATCTATCATTCCGAATAATTTTGCAGAATGATCTCCAATTGAAAAAACTTCAAATACAAAAGCTGGAGGGGGACAAAGGGTGTCACGTAACGATATCAGTGACTTTAACCTTGAAAACGTTTTTAAAGAACATTTATAGGTTGTGAAAATTTCGCAGGATCACAAAAATTGTTACAAAGGATTGGGGAATGAGGAAACTGTAGGAAGGGAAATTCTGTATGGGAAAATAAAGGGAAAAGGTAGCTCAGCGAGAGCGTCGGGTAGGGGCGTGCCTTAGCCGCCCAGAAAAGCAATGGTACACGCTTTATTTGATTATATGCACCAAAATGAACCTTTATTGAAATAGCCGAATTCACCACTGTATTATTTACATTAATTTTTACGGGCGCCAGCCGCGACGAAACGCGACACCGAAAATCCACGTCCCACGCACCATGAGCACACACACTCGAGTCGCGCGCGAAAGCCAATATTTCTCTCTCTCTCTCTCTCTCTCTCTCTCTCTCTCTCTCTCTCTCTCTCTCTCTCTCTCTCTCTCTCTCTCTCTCTCTTCGTGATCTCCATCAAGCTCGTTGTATCCATAGGTAAGAACCCTTCTGTAAGCCTTGTTGTTTGATCCCTGTCTATAGCTACCCTAACCATTTCCCAATGTTTATTTTCCTGTATGTGATAGGCACACTCTTAATATGGCAATGATGCACTCTCTTTTGCCGTGTCATTCCAATTGTTAATGCTATTCTGCTTTCAGATGATTTGTATGCTGTCTTGAAGTCTTCGCTCTTTCCAAAGAGTCTCCAAGGAACTGGGTCGTCCTGCTGCATGGAGGTATTTGGAGCTGTCTGGACAGCCTGTTCTCCATCAACTGCATAACCAAATAAAAGGTTAGAAGCAACTACAGTAAAACTACCTACAGAAAAGAAGACTGTACAGAGGGTTACTCGCTATTGCAGTTGATGAGGAAGAGGTTCTGGAGTAGCGTACAATAGGTTTCAAACACAGCTGCGCTACTCCCAATTCTAGTGCTAATTCTTATTCTTCTGGGTGTTATAGGTACTATAAAGAAAAGCCTTTTAATTTTAGCGGGACTGCCGAAAGGTCTCCGTTATAAAAATTATTTATTTGAAATTTCTGCCCAGTCTCAGGATGACTTGGAAAAAATGTGTCCCGCCGACTGAGCCGTCGGAGAACGGGTACTTGCTAAGATTTTCTATAGTTATAGGAATAGCGAGAGGAAAGAAAGGATTTAATAAACCAAATGTTGCTACTTTAAGATAAAAACGACTTAAATCTATTATAGAATTATTTCTAAATTTTACTCCTCGCCTCGGGTTCCGCGAATCGCACGTACACACGCTGGATCGCGTGAGCGTACGCTACGCTGGAGGTCGAGCTTCAATAATTTGTGCGCACGAAAACGCGCACTTAACCGAGCCTTGTGGTTCTTTTCGATTACGAAAAGAAACACGGGTATTGAATTTATCTTCCGCTTATGCACTAATCACCGGTCCTTTCAAATAAATTTTCATTCCACGTTTACTACTCGAATCCTGTTTCTAAACCACAATCAAAAATCTACAGTGTTGTAGACTTATTTTATTTTACGAAAAAAAATTTTTATAACTAACGATTTCTGCACGACACAAATCTTGAACCATTGGTTATGTCAGCACGAGGTTCTATGATTCTGCGTATCAAATTGTTTAAAATCAACCTAATCTAATTCTTACATCTAACTCGGCCAGCCGGATCGAGACTGATCTCTGGCTGCCACGACCTCGCTTATCTAGGTTGGCTTTGGCGCTGATACACCAGCGCTGTCTCCCTCTCTCTCTCTCTCTCTCTTTCGTGTTCTCGCTGAGCTGGAGACGCTGCGGTATGGAATCCGCCGTTGAACGGTGGCGCGGCATTGGCTCGTGCTCCGGGCGTCGTCAGAGCGGCAACCTTCTCTTTCTCTCTCTATCTCCTCATCGAGCGCGATCCATGGCTCGGGGTGCTTCGACTGGGTTCTATGGCGTTCGGCTTCCGCTTTGCTCAAACGAGCTGCTCGCTCCCGCTTCTTGCCGCGTTAGCTTGAATGCCGACAAACTTCTTTCGATTCCTTTTCGATGAAAGTTTACGGGAGGATGACTTCTCTTGCTAAAATTGTAGTGGAAATGCCGGACATTGTTGCCTTTTGTGGTAGCGGCGATGTCTGTTCGACACGTCGCTGTATTTCCCGACACGGAGCCTTTGCCTTGCCTTTGCTCTCGGGCTTCATCTCCCCGTGCGTCGTCTGTTGTCTACGATACCGCTCGACTCGACTGCGGTACGTTGCACGTAGACTTTATTTTCCGCTATTTGAAATTCCGCTGTCTCGTGATAATTTCTCGCGTTTGACATAAAAACAAATATAAACAAAAAATAAGTTAGTTTAAAATCTATTTTTAATTAGTGCGCTCGCCTCCCGCTTATGCTGCTTCAGATTGAGTCTCGTTCTATTTGGCCGAATGTACTACTTTAAAATTTTCTATTTTTTGTAACGCATTTTTATCGTTACAGTACGATGACTTTAGAGATATAGTGCACTCAATCCGGACGTTCCCGAGAGACAATTACAATTACCTTCAAAAACGTTTTCAAGCTAAGTCACTGATACCATTACGTGCCCCCCTTTGTCCCCTATAACTTTTGTATTGGAAGTTTTTCAATTGGAGATCATCCTGCAAAATTATTCGGGTTGATAGATTAAAATGAGACATCCTGTATAGTACAGGATTATGTTAAATTAATTTATTATAACTCTTTTTATTCGTGATATTATTTGCATATAATGGATCAAGTAAAATAGTAAGTAACCTGTTGTGTATAAAATCGCACAGTCACTTGAGCAAACAGATTGCTATCAGTTAGCAACGATGTACATCTTGCATGAACAACTCTACTTGGTTCTATGGATTGAACGAATTCCCATTTTAAAATTTTGTTATCTAAGTTGTAAACCATTTCCTAAAATAACAAAAAATTAAAAAATTATTAAAAAATGAATAAATTAATGCTTATTAAAAATATTGAAATGTTTAATAACAATTTTTAATATCATTTTAATTAAAAACTTTATAATTATAAGGTAATTATTTTAAGAAATTAGTTTTTTTCTAGAGTATACATTGCGAAATGTGAGAGATCAGGAGTTGAAAAATAAATTAGGTAAATGGTATAGCAAGTTTTTGTGAAAGCGCGCGCACAGCGTGCTAATACGTTCTATATTAGACTAACCAGGAGAGTATCACTTGTTTGGGTTGTAACCGTGCACTTTGCACGTTTATTATATTTAAATCCGTTCGTTAAAAGCTGTCTAAAAAGCCGATGCTCTACGCTGCTTAGAAATCCTAGAAAAATTTAGAATTAGAGCTTAGGCGAAGAGGGCCTTAAGCAGCCCAAAGCAACCCTCTACAACACCACACAATCTTACAACGAAAACAACCAAGGAACCATCGATGGGACCTGCAAGAAGGAAAAAGTATTAGAATACTATAGAAATTATTTGATTATTGGACTAACAAAAGACTTACCTGTTGGATTGCTCGCACCCATCTGGAATTCTCAGCATCATCAGCGTAGCTCCCAACATCCTGATGGGACATCCTCGACGACATCAATACCTAAGGAAAGTCAAAGAAGCATAAGTACAAGGGTCGAGCAAAGGTCAGAGTGTCGAAGCACTGCTTATAAACACTTTCCTAGCAGTTAGTAAGAGAATGCAGTTGTCTTGAACATTTGGATTAGATTAAGGAAAGTATGCAAAACAAGAAAACAATTAAATAAAGGAGAGCGTACAGCTCATTATTCACCTTGCATGAAAGCAGCTCTCACATCAGCTCCAAGCAGGAAAACAATGATGAAAGACGTCTAGTAACTACTCCAGTTCCAAACCTAGGATGGAGCAAATGAAAATAATAAAAAGAATAAGACTAAGTGAGGGTATGAAGAGCTCAGCTCTCCAACATGCACTCTCACCAGGATATTAGTAGATACTGCATGCAGGTTAGAAGAGGCATGCATAACAATATGACATAAAATAAGAAGAAGCTCACGAGTGAGCACTCATCTGTTCATTCTGAAGCCGGGAAGAGCAGCATAATAGAGTTGGAGAAAGAGCAGCGAAGTACCTAACTTCTAGCCGCCCATCACAGCATGCTGCAGCATGCAGCACCGTTAACTCCCTTGGTGCGCCCAGGCACCACACTCATGGGTTAACATTTTAAAACGTCCGCGAAGCCCGAACTCGAAAACGATAACCAGAGCCCCGGTTGAGCGTGCGCACCGCATCTCGAATAAGAGAGTCGAGACGGTATGCGTTAAAACGTGCGTAGTAAGCGCAAATCGGTTCGCCGCATCCAAGCGCGCTGCGAACACGCATGCGCGCGCCATCTCGCGAGAAGCAGATCAGAGAGTCGATCGTTTCCATCGATCTCTTCGTCGCGAGACGCCGACCCGTTCAGTCACGACTATTCTTTGTCGCGAGACTGCCACGAGCAGTCGAGCTTCTACTCGTTCTAAAACGAATCTTCGCGAGCGTACTATCAGGATCACAGGGAGTCAGGAAAGGCAGCCCGCGCAACTACCCTGGGAGGTCACCGAGAGGACATCGTCTGGAAATTGTTATTTAAGTTTTACTAAATTGCTTGTAAATTTATTTAATTGCTGGCCGTCAAATCCTTTATCCCTCTCGTTACCACAAAGTCTCAATTGATTATAAAACCGCTGCCAAGTCATTGGCATTTAGCCTCCTCCTAACTAATTTATTGTTCCATTATTATCTAATTATTATTATTATTTTATTTTTATATTCTCATTTTAGAATTCAATGAAAAGCTAACAAAATTTAAATATAAATTAATTATTTTAATATAAATATAAATTTTGTTAGCTTTTAAACCTAAAAAACAGAGTTTTTTAAATTCCTTGCGCAAAGCTCGATTTCGCGCCAACTTGAATAAAAATCATGCACTAAATCAAGCTTTGTACAAGTCGTATCAAAAAATAATGTTCAATACAAGAGAATAAAGGTGATTTTAACCTGGTGTTATCTGTTCACACTACCTTCGTTTTGAAAAAAATTAAATAAAAATTTCAACTAAATTGAATTTCTCTAACTAATATTAGTCACAGAAAAGTAATTTTTTGTATTTTATTTAAACTATATTGCTAACTAACGTAAAAAAGTCATAATAAAATAATAATAATAATAAAAATATGACAGTTCTATGTTATATATATAATCGCGATACCAAACATAACTTAACATCGTTATAAAACAAAAACTAGTAGATGAACTTCAAAAATTCTTTTTAATTTTAAAAGTTTAGTTAAAGAAGAAAAAAATAAGACGTCGATCATTGAAAGAGATCGATTATTCATATGCCGTATCTCAGCGTCTACTGAACGGATTTTTATCGTTCACGGCTCATGGTTTTTGTTTTTATTTTGTGATGGCGGCAAAAAAAATATTTTTTTGTTTAGCTTATTTGTTTTTGTCTTATCGTAAATTTTCGATTTTTGAAAAACTTAATTTTAATTTTTTTTTAATGATAGAATTGAGATATTTGAATCGAACAAAGGTCAATTTGAAGATTATAAAAATATCTATAATTTCAGAGAAAAAAAGTTACACTAGCTCTTATGATTTTTTTGTTTTTAATAAAAACGTCTTTTTTTAAAAAAAAGCTTATAATTCTTAAATTAAATTATCAACTGCTCTGAAAAAATTTCAAGCCATTTTGTCAATTAGTTTTTTAATAAAAAGCTGGAAACCGAAAAAAATTAGTTTTCTACGTCGAACGATTACGGAAGTAAAAAGATTTTAAATTACTTGAAATTTTGGGAAAAAGTAGATATTTTACATGTTCACAGCTGTATATGTACTAAAAATACAGTATGTATTTTTCTGCTTATGAAACGTATTAGTTCAAAAGATATTAAAGTTTTATTTATTTTGTCTCAATTTTTTGAATAGCTGTATTGTTAGTGAATAATCGATCTCATTCAATGATCGACCTCTTATTTTTTTTCGTCTTTAACTAAACATTTAAAATTAAAACGAATTTTTGAAGTTCATCTACTAGTTTTTATTTTATAACGATGTTAACATATATTTGGTATCGCGATTATATATATATCTATATATAACATAGAACTGTCATATTTTTATTAGTATTATTATTTTATTATGACATTTTTACGTTAGTTAGCAATATAGTTTAAATAAAATACAAAAAATTACTTTTCTGTGACTAATATTAGTTAGAGAAATTCAATTTAGTTGAAATTTTTATTTAATTTTTTTCAAAACGAAGGTAGTGTGAACAGGTAACACCAGGTTAAGATCACCTTTATTCTCTTGTATTTTAACTCCAGGCATTTGAAAGGTGAAATCAAATCATATCGATAAAAAAGACATCCAAAAATTGTTATTTGTTAAAAAGTTATTGCTAAATAAAAATTTGTCATAAAAGAAGCTAAAATTACGTCAATGCTTTTTTGTGGATTTTTTTATGCTTCAATTGTCATTTTTTGTTGGACGATAACTTTTGAAAAAATAAAGATTTTTGGATGTCTTTTTTTTTAATCGATAAGATTATAGCTTACCTTTCAAATGCCAGGAATTAAAATGCTTTATAATAAAAAGTTGAAAAGTTATATGTGATTGAATAAAAATCGATTTTTCTTAGCTTTTCGCTAAAAGAACTCATAACTTTTGAAAAATCGAGCGTTAGGCCGAACGCACGTGGCTTCTTTTACATTTTAATATTAGAAAATATAACCCAAACTTTGAGTAAAATCCGAGACACAAACAAGTGATACTATGTTGTTTAGTATTATAAGGTGTGCCCAAAAACGCATGTGAATTCAGAATGCGCTAATCTATCATACTTTCAGGTTTCAACAAGTTCTGTTATTTAATATAAACATGGCAACGTCCTTAATTACTGCGGTTTTACTATATACGTACTTAAATACTAACGCTTCTTACAAATTAACCCTCTACGGATAGAGGTGCCACCACTCGATTGTACCCCCAGTCGTTAGCTTGACGTGGTACGATGGCGGAGCGAGTAGTACAGTCCAGTCGTGAGCCTGACATCTGCACTTCCGCCTGTTGGATCAGCGGTTGGATCAGTTGGATCAAAAGGATTAGCTCGTATTATTATATTTTCAGTCGTTAGTCTGACGGTATAATAATCAGTCGAGTGGTGCTTCATGCACTGGTGACGGCGATTATTCATTGATCGGGTCGGGTCGGAAAGTAACGGATAAGTGAGCCGACTGTGATGCACTTTGTTTAAAACATCCACACTTATAACGTAGCTTAACCCGTTAACTGTTTTTGTCCACTATAGAGGACATTAAGTTTCACGGCCTATAATTCAAAGCAGATTTAGATATTATTTGAGTTCCCTGTTCGTTGAACTTCAGATAATTATTGTTTGTACTAATAATTAATTAATTTTTTGATTGCATAATTTATCTAAATTTGATGCACTGTTATCATTTTTACAAAAAAATAGTTTTTTTCACCGTACAATCCCTTTTGGAAGTTTTTATCATTATTTGGTCAATTTTTGACAAATTTTTTAAAATTGGCCAAAATGAAAATAATAGTAAAATACTGTAAATAATAAAATTTAATAGTATTCAATTAGAGTTTAAATTTTGGAGCCAAAGAGGGAGGACGGTTGGATGTAACTGTACAACACACACACAGAGAAAACAGCGGGAATAATTGTAGGTAGGAAGATAAAAGGGTAAGGAAGAGAGGTAAAAATAGGCAAGGAAGGAGGTAGGATAAAAGGGACAAAGAATAGGAAAAGGAAATAAATTGAAAAGAAGGTAAAAGAGGAGTGAAAGGAGGAAGAGGTTAGGAAAGGTGGAGACCGCGAAGTATGCAAAGTGAAGAGAAGGGCAACAAGTCGAAAAAGGTAAGACAACAGAAGGAAAGGAACGAGAAAAGAGGAACGGCATCGGAAAGTGAAACAGAGGTGATATTTAGCACACTGGGGGTATACGCGGAATATCAGAAGAAAAGAGAGGCACTACAGGGAACCAAGGAAACACCATGAAGAGGGGGAGGGGAAACAAAAAAAGAAGCTAGAACAAAATTGGGTGGGAAGAACAAATAAGAGAAAAGTGAGAAGCCCAGAAGTAGAGGGAGGAAAAGAGGAGAAAAGAAGTAAAGGAGAACGTGAACAAGGAGATCAGTAGAAAGAGGAAATTAGCGAGGAAGAAATTTTTAAAAGGGGAGCAAAAACGATAAGATCACCGGTAAACAAAGAAGGGTGGACAGAAAACAAGAAGGAATAAATATGGAGCAGTTGATGAAAAAAATGAAGGACGAATTAAGAAAGGTTAGAGAAGGGAGGGAAAGAAGAGACGAGGAAATGAGGAAAAAGCTCAAAGAAGAAAGAAAACTAAGAAGGAGTTTAAGAGGGAGGTGGAGAGGTTACGGAATAAATAGAAAGAATATAGCAGGAGGATGGAGAAGGTAGAAATAGAAAATCAGACATGCATAAAAGAGATAGAAGAAATGAAGAAGAGAATAGAGGAACTAGAAAAAAAAAGAGGACGGAAGAAAGGAGGACGAAGAGAGAATGGGGGATTACAAAGAAAAAAATACAACGGAGAAAGGAAAAGAATGGGAAAGCATGAAAAGGGGTATAGAAGAGCTGGAAAGAGAAAGAAGAAGAAACAACATAATAACAACAGGTTTGAATAGTAAAATAAAAAGGGAGAACCAGAAAGAGATGATAGAAAAGTGGATAGAAAAACAACTCAAAATAAAAGCTAGGATAAAAAGAACATGAAGTATAGAAAGAGGAAAAGGGATGATAGGTGTAGAATGTGAAGAAGAGAAATAAAAAATTATGAAAGAAAGAGCCAAACTGAGGGGGACGGAAATTTATCTAGACAATGACAATGATTTAACGTGGAAGGAGACGCAGATAAGAACAGAAATGAGAGCCATAGGAAGGGCAGAAAAAGGAAAAGATAGAGGCGAAGATTAGATATGGATATAAAAAAATGTGGATAAATGGCATAGATGGAGTGAGAAAGAAGGAAAATTTTTTCAAAGGTAGGAACAGAGGTAAAGGGAAAGAGGAAAAAAATCAAGATGGAGTGGTGGAACATGGCAGGCTTCGACACAATACAAAAAGAGCCATACGAAAGACTAAAAGAAAGCCATGTGATCAGGCTGATGGAAACATGACTGAAAGAAAAGGACCTGGGAAAAGCAAAGAGCACTAAAGGATTTCAACTGCGTATATGTAGGGGCAGACAGAGAAAAGAAAAAGGTAAGAGCAAAGGGGGAATAATTATAGGAATAAGGAACGACATAGAGAGCTGGGAAGAGAAGGAGACACAGAACGTATGCAAGTGGTAAAATGAAGAATGCATAGGGAGAAAAGCGAAAACTAAGGGACAAGTGTGGGTAATAGGAACGATATACATGAACAGAAGAAATGAGAAGAATTGAGAGATCATCAAAAACATTTGCGAAGAAAATGAAAGGATACCAACTATATGGGGAGGTGACTTCAATGGAAGGACGGGGTACAATGGTAACGAGATATGGGCAGCAAAAACCAGAAAATCAATAGATGAGGTAAGGAATGTAGAAGGAGAGGAGATAATAAGAAGAACTGAAGATTTAAGACTAACAATACTGAATGGATACAAAAAGGAGACAAAGAAGGAGAGTACACTTATATTGGAGCAAGAGGGAAAACTGTGATAGACTAGGTGATGACAAACGATGAAGGAGACAATAAGATAGAGAGGATGGAAATAGGAGAATGTATAGACTCAGATCATATCCCAACCATAGTATGTTTATGGGATAATAAACAAGGAAAAAGGTATAAGATGGATAGAAAGGACAAGGTGGAATGAATAGGGGGTGAGGAAATTCAGGGAAAAGCTGTAGGAACTAAGGCTAGATGGGCACGTAGGAGGAGATCATTGAAAAGATAGGTGAAGCAAGAAACATAGAAAAAATAAGAATAGGAGGAAAAACAAAGGAAAATGAACGGTGAAAAATGAATAGTGTAAAATGAATAGTGTGGGAAAAAATAACATACCGCAAGCGGACATGGCTTCACAGCCTAATCCCGCCGTCAGCTTCGATCGAGTGAAAGCCTCTTTGGCTAACGCTGGCCCGTAGGATTTTGGGGAGGGCCAAACTCACGCTTCTAATTATAAGACTGAAGAAAAAGCAGTGCTCGCGTACTGGAACACGA
>JAWWML010034797.1:0-10771 GCA_035047165.1 Ormyrus rosae
TTACTTTGTATTCTTTTATTATCAAATGTTATTTTCTTATATATTTTATTTTTTGTTACGAATTATTATGTAAACTGCACTCAGGGCCGTATAGGGTTATACCCAGTGGCCTGTAACAATAAATCTAAATCTAAATCTAATCTCACTCATGCCGCACACTCGCGCCGCGCCGCGAATTTGCCTCCGCTCGCTAGCGGGCGCTAATATTTAAAATATATTATTACAATATAAAAGTTATCGGGGAAATGCAGCCGCTGGAGTTCTCGTTGCGGGACGGCCGACCGCCCCGTTTTTCCTTCTCGACTCCATGCAACAGAGAAAAAGAGAATGGCCATATGTAAATATGCGAAAATCTTTCTCGCACTTTTTTAAAGGCCTGGCGGCGCAACTCCCCTTGTGACTCGTCACAAATTCCTCCCCCCTAGCCTGAAGTTCTCCTCTAGTAGCTTCGGCTTCTTCCGCCAAACCTCTCAAGTGCTAGATTCATAATCTTTAGAAAATAAAATACTTACAGCGGTCCATTTCTGGACCTAGTAGCTTCTCCCCCTCGTCCTTCCTCGCAGCTCTAAAGAATGGACTCCACTTCATCTTTCTTTCCCTCCTACTTGGCGCTAGTCTTCTTTGGTTTATTATTTCTGAAAAATTGAGCAAAATCTCCTCCTACGCGTCTCTATAATTGGTGTTGGGCTCTACTGCTGGTCGGCTTAGAGCCGCCGCAGGAGCCTCAACATCTTTGGTGCTCTCTTCCCTCTGGTATTTTAATTCATTTGGGTTGTTGGCTCACTTGCATTCGATGTAGTGCCGACGCTCTAAGAGCCGGAGCAGGTTCTCAACTCTTAACGCTGCTCCGATTTCTGCCTCCAAATCTAGATTCATCCGCGGTGCCTCTGCCGCTGGAGCTGGTGCGGGTGGTGGCGGTGCATTGCCGATCTCCCGGAATCTTCTTGAGGCCAAGGCTATCGCCCGCAGCTCCACTGTAGTCTGGAGGTAAGTCGGCTGCTCTCTTTCGGCTGCCACTGCAGCTACCGCGGCTTCTCTTCTGATTTGTTCTCTCTCCTTCTATCTCTCTCTATCCCGACTATTACTCCTCCTCTTCGCTGGTGGTCCAAACTCCTCTTGGATATAGCGTCTGTGAGGCTCACTGCACCGGGGACAGGTTGCCAGGTCCTCTCCTCGCCTACCACAGTTGTGGCAGTACCTGTCCTTGACCGGCCGCGGGCACTGGCGCGTGGTGTGGCCTGACTGCCAGCAATTGTAACAAACACGCGGCGGTGGGTCAATAATCGGATTCGTGGGAATTGGGACTAAATCCCCGAACATAATCCCCCTCGTTTTTACTGGGAAGCGCTCTCTCGAGGTGCTTGCCGCAGCCGCTCTTCCCTCTCTGGAACTTGGCCTGAGTCTTTTCTCCTCTGCTCCCCGAGTGCCAGAAGTCCCTGGCATGGGCTGCCAAGGGGAACTGGCACCTTCCCTTTGACTTCTATTCGGTGCTCCCGGAGACGTCGGTGATCTTGGCGGCGACGGAAGGGCTGACGTGTAGTCGTCGGTCTCCAAATGCCGATTCGGGTTGTATTTGCGCTTCCTGCGCCGCCTAGTTGACCTCGAGCACGATCTGCCCGAAGCTGGGGGATTCAGAGGCGCTTGCTCCGACGTTGACGTGGTTGGTGCAAGCTCGTCCCAATTCTCCTCCTCGGCGGGCCACTCCGCGACGGGCTGGCTCTCCACCGGGAGGATATTGAGAACGGGCTGCGTGCGCGTTGGCGGAACTCTCAACACCTGCCTCGGTCCCTTCTTAATGATCGCTTGGATTGTCTCATTTACCTTTGAATCGAGGGGCGTTGGAGGGTTGGTGCTTACGTACTGCTCCAATTCCTCCTGAGCTTTGCGGCTCTCCTCTTCCGCCGTAATATCCACATCCATTTTCTTTGGTTCCCTGTTCTTCTTGTCCTGCACTATTTCTTCAGCCTTCTCCTCGATTTTCTCGTCAACTTTATCTTCGATCTTCTTTTCAACTCTCTCCTCCACGATCTCTATCTCCTTGCTGCCTCCAGTCTCTAAAATCTCAATAATTTCTATCTCTTTTTCTATTCGCAAACTCTTTCCCGTTATCTGTAAGTAAATACTCCGGAGTCTCCCACTTAAAGAAAATTAATTCCTCCATCGCTCTCTTAACTGATTTGCCGTCGGCCTTACGCAGTGGCTTTAATTCTACCCATCGCGTAAATAAATCCTGAAAAACTAGAAGATATTTATGTTGCGACTTGTCGGCGGAAATTCCATCATATCCGCGACAACCCACGGTCTCTCAACAATTCTATTGCCCATTAAACCCTGCGCTCCCGTCTGCGGCACTTTAAATTTTTGGCACTGAATCCATTTTCGCACGAAAGTATGCACATCATTGATATATTTCCCTCCAATAATATTCACGCGCAATCCTATCATATGTTTTCTCTACTCCTAAATGACCCGAAGACGGCGTGTCGTGGGCGTCTCTAAAAACTCTCTCCCTTTCCTCTACTGGAACTACCAGCTTCCAACCTTCTTCCCTGTTCACTATCGGATCTAACAACGGGTCCTCGCGAAATCTATATAAATTCGTCCCCTCTAACTTCCAGTCTCTATATTTATACGGATTTTTCCTCATGCTCTCTAACATCTGTAAATACCACGGATCTTTAATCTCGTTAAATCCCGCTACTTCTAATTCTTCGCTCTCATAAATACGCGAAAGTGCATCGGGTACATGATTCAACGCGCCTTTCCGATGTATTATCTCATAATCCCATTGTTGGAGCTCTAAGGCCCATCGCGCTAACCTACCCGTCGGCTCTCTTAAGTTTTTTAACCACCTCAACGCGCTATGATCCGTTATCACCGTGAATTTATAGCCCTCTAAGTACGGATGTAATTTCTTTACAGCGCAAAGTACGGTTAGGCATTCTTTCTCCGTAGTCGAGTAATTTTCGGCCGGAGAAAGAACCCTGCTAATATACACGATCGGGTGCTCCCCGTCATCTCTCTCTTGCGTTAAACGGCACCTATTGCGTAATTGCTCGCGTCACTTTGCCCGGTAAACGGTTTCGAGAAGTCCGGACGCGCTAAGACTGGAGCTTCCGTCAACGCTAACTTTAAAGACTCAAAAACCTCTTGCTGCTCCTCACCCCACTCCCACGCCTGACTTTTCCGCAATAATTTTACCAAGGGGATTTTCAACTCCGAATCTCGTTTAATAAATCGTGCATACCATCCCACCATGCCTAGAAAACGATCAGGCCGCCGCAATACATTTTTCGACTTCGTGCGTACCTAAATTCTCTCATTCTCTCTCTTTCTCACTCATTCTTGCACACTCGTGCCTCGCCGCAAATTCGCCTCCACTCGCTAGCGGGCGCTAACATTTAAAATATGTTATTATAAAAAGTCCTTTGGGGAAATTACGCAAATACCGAAGTTCTCGATGCTCGTTGCGGACGGCCGTCTGCCCCGTTATTACCTCACGGCACCATGCAACATAAAAAAAAACAGTAATTATGGGTTTTTTTTAGTAGTAGTTGTAATTATGGGAAAAATCTTTTTCGCACTTTTAAAGGCCTGGCGGCGCAATTCCCTTTGTGACTCCTCACACACGGCTCATTTCTTTTGTTTTTTTTGTGATAGCGGCAAACAAAATCTTTTTTTGTTTAGCTTATTTGTTTTCGTTTTATCGAAAAATTTAATTTTACTTTTTTGTAATGATAGGATTGAGATATTTCAATCGAACAAAGACCATTTTAAAGAGCATAAAAATACCTATAATGCTGAAAAGTTACTCTAGCTCTTATGGTTCTTTTGTTTTTAACAAAAACGTATTTTTTTAAAAAGCTTTTAATTCTTAATTTAAATTATTAACTGCTCTGAAAAAATTTTCGGTAATTAAGAATATATAGAACTATAATTTGTAAAAATTTCAAGCCATTTTTTCAATTAGTTTTTAAATAAAAAGCTGAAAACTGTAACAATGAGTTTTCTACGTCCCACGATTTCGGGAGTAAAAAGACTTTAAATTACTTGAAATTTTGGGAAAAGGTAGATCTTTTGTATGTTCAGAGCTGTATGTTTTCCTGCTTAAGAATTTATTAGTTCAAAAGATAGGTTCCATTTATTTTTTTTTTTCATTTTTTTTGAATAGCTGTATCTTAGTGAATATTCTGTCTTTTTCAATGATCGACCACATTGTTTTCATCTTTAATTCAACTTTCAAACATAAAAAGCATTTTTAAAGTTCATTTGCTAGTTTTTGATTTATAACGATTTTAAATTATATATGGTATCGCGATTATATACACTCCACAACAAAATTAACGTACCACTTAAAAACTCCCAAAATTTACCGCGAATTGCACTGCCGCGCGAACATTCGAATCGATCGGTTACAAGTATAGTCATATTATTATTATTATTATTATTATTTTATTCTGATTATTTACATTAGTTTCAGAAACATAATTCAAATAAAATAAAAAAATTACTTTTTTTTGGCTAATAATTATTAGAGAAAATTCAAATTCATGAAATTTTTATTTAATTTTTTTTAAAACGATGATATTGTGGAAAGGTAACACCAGGTTAAAATTATCTTTTTGTTCTTGTATTGAACATTATTTTTTTATGTCTTGTAGAAAGCTTGATTTAGCGCATGTATTTTTATTCAAGCTTGCGTTAAATCGTGTTTTGTATAATGAGCTTCAAAAATTATCTATTTTACGACTTGAAATATTCCAATAACAAAATTTTGATTTAAATTTTGTTTGCTGTTCATTAAATTCTAAAATGGATATGAATAGAAAAATAAAATAATAATACAAAAATAAATAATTAATTAAATAATAAGTACCAATGAATTGACAGTGGTTTTTAATTGAATTTAGAAGAACAAAAAAAACGAAATTTCATTTAATTTAACGCCTTTTATGAAGCTCTAATTTCGTTTTAATATACTCCAAAAAGTTAAAAAATGTCATTTCCCATCCATTTTTTTCACTTTAAACGAGTATTTTCGTATTAAAAACTACGATTGCACCTGTACAAAACATAAAGACGATAAGCCAAGTATTAAAAGGAGACTACAAAGCTTGAAATATCGATGATATCCACGCAAAATTTACATCCTCTAGTAATTCAAATAGGCTAAAAATTGTGATTATATTAGATGTGTGATTATAGAAGGGAAAGAACAGGATTGGAAAAGCGCGGTGTGTTATATACAAAGAAGGGTAAAAGAATAAGGGTAAAAGGTCTTGAAATTTGAGAAACGTGTCAGGTTGCAAGTTGAAATTTTTAGCGTTTCCTTTGCAGCTCGTTAACGCTCCTAGTCTAGTTTTAGCTGTTTTTGTTTTACGAGATTTTTTTTTCTTGTTTTAAACATTTTCATTTATTTCGCTCTGTTAAAGTGAGTAAGGAGTTTCAAGCTTATTAACTGAATTATAACAAGCTTTGTTTAAAAGCATAGTTTATATTATTAAGTTGTTTAACTTGTTTCAGTTGATAAAATAGTAGATAATTTAAAAAAAAGATACGAATAAGTTAAAACTAACATCATCAAGTAAGAATTGAAAGAATCTTATTTTTAAAAAATTTTTTGGTGAAGTTTATTGCAATTGTTTTGCGTGTTACAGCGTTCTATAGTCTGAATATTGGTGATTGATGAGTTAAGATGGAATCTTTTTGGAAACTCACCCTGTTTCTGAAGTCACTAGAAGTAACTGTACACTGACATAAATTAACTAATTGTCAATTCAACTTACTAACTCTGTTTATCCCAATTTTAGAAGACTATTCTCGGCGAAATGAAAAAATTAAATTTTGGATTTCTAAAAATTTTATCTTAAATTTAATATCAATTAATTCTATGATAAGTATTGTAACTTACAGTATCTACTCTTGTACCTTATAGGCGTGATTTCTAAAAGAATATTATTTTCTATTTTATAGAATTTTATTTAAAAACCATGAAATATTCCCAACGTAATCATTAAAATTCTGCTTGTCAAATAAAAGCACATAGTAATCCAAGCATCATTTAAAGGGTGAAGTGCATGTCACTGGTTGCGCATATCAACGTGATGCTGGCCGCGCAGAAATGGTCCACATTAATAGCCGCGTCGCGTGACTCTTCGCCTGTATATCTGTATGAGCGATCGAGTGCAGTCGAGTGTGTTTTCCATTTTGCGCGCTGGATGCTGTTGTTATGCCTCGTTGGACTCGGCCGCGATAATAGGCCTGTAAACGAGGAGAGTCTGTTTGCCGAAGGCTCAAACTTATCGAGTGCCTCCATTAAGTTCTTTCTGTCTTGTCGACAAATGGATTCGATTTCTCGCGCTCCATAACACCGGTTAGAATTACACCGTAGCGATATATGGTTGAGGAGAAAGGGTCGTATAATGTACGAGAGCTTCGTCATTCCTATTCGGTTTCCCGTCACTCGCCCATCGTTGATATCATCATATTGAAAATCTCATTCTGCTATACTTATTTCTGGGATTATTATTTGAAAACATAAATTTAAATAAAATCTTGAATTATTTTTTTAGTTTCAAATCGTTCAAACAATGTTAAAATAATTCTAGGAAAATTTAAATGTTAATAATAAACTTTAACTGGTTGTTTATCTAAACATTTGTTTATTTAGTTTGGACGTCGAAAAAGAATGTCGGTTCGACGCAAGCAAATTCTTGCGTAAGCCGCGTGCACGACAACCAAAATGGGTTGTTCGGGGCTGCTTTTCCTCTCCATCGATTAAATAATCGATAAAAGGAAAGGGCACGGGGCAGGTAAGCGAAGAGGCTTGTCTGCGGATGGTAGGCTCAAGATTCGGCAACCCCCCTCTCGAAAAGGAGGGATCAGAAGCTAAAGGCTTAATCGTTTTTTCAATTTGTTATTATTATCAAATTATTATCTTGTAGCATGGAATGGGCGTAATAAATTTTCAATTGACTAGATAATTTAGTAAAAGATATTTATTTTAAAAAGTGCGTCGCGTAAAAGGTAGCTCCATAGCTTGCGGAGTCAATTTACAGAATATGTGGAGTGCGCTATTGCTTCTTAATTTATAGCAATAGTTTATAGTGACACTTCTTCCGTGTGCCTACTTTGCGCCTGTTTTTGGACTGCCGAGGGATCGGTAGCCAATCGCAGCGAAGCTACAGTGGCTGCGAACCTCTTTCACTAGCCCCGAGCTCAGCAGCTTCGCACCAACTTCTCGAACTCCGTGTTCGCCGTATCTACACCGGCGAGTCTGATTTTTCGAACAACTCCAAAAATTACTATCACAATTCTTCCTCTAGGAGGAAGCAAAATTATTCTTTATAGATAAAGATGTAAGCTTTCAGATGGTATTTAGCAAAATATGGGTACCCGTGGAAAATATCGAGATATTTTGTAATAATTGAGATCAAAATTAAATGTCATCTGCATATATCCGAATTCTAAAGGAAAGCCATCTTTTTCTTTTTGTTAATATAAAGCGCGCGCTTTTTGAATTATTTAAATTTTAATACTTAATACTAATTTTAAAATTAATGCTAATAAATGATTCAAGCTCTTATTTTATAAAAATAAAGATATTTTTGTAATTATTATTTTGAGCTTATACCATCTAGGTTACATATAATGTTTTTCGCGCATTCTTTTGTTAGAAAAAGATCAAGTTGATGACTATTTATTTTAATAACGAAAAAAACACTTCATAATTCCAGTATTATGATATAATATTACTTTAAAAATAGTTACAAAATTTTTCAGCATAAATATGTGCTTTTAGTAGGCAAGTTTCTTTTTTGTTTGTCTTTGACTTCGGCTGCACTCGCTGGAGCCCCCTGAATGTTAAATTTCAGTATAATTACTTTTCTGTTCTTCTTTTCGAGTGAACTGGGATTCGAATCGATGAATAATTATTTAGGTTTGTCCATTCGAGTTGCACTGATTCCAGTATTCGATGAAGGTATTTCAAGAACCGTATCCAAGCACTTCTGCGAGTTTACCCAATGAGCTGTCATAATGCTTCTACGAGCAGTACAAACACTGCAGCAGGGCAGAAACGACAAAGGATCTAGAACGTGGTTAGGAATCGCCGGTCCCACGAGGTCCTTTGCAAATGGTGCAGAAATCGTACGGATTTCCGGTCACTGATCTTCGCGCTTCGCTACTTGCTTTGTTCCGATCTTATGCACACGTAATTCTTCCAAGCCTCCACTCCTATTACGGATCAGTAGCTAAATATAGGTACAATAAGGGCCCAAATAATCTCGTTTCGTTTCGACAGTCGTTATGAATTCAGCTGCAATTGACCGTTAACCGTATACATCCGAGATTTACATTTTCAGTGCAACGTACACATATACGCGGGCTTCAATCGATTACCGAGCCCGAGCTCATTTGCGCGACAGGCTCGTTACAACCGATGGTCTCCTTGTCCGGCTGCTCCAAGACAAATAATTCAGCGCTGCCGTAAACGTGCGGACCTGATTCTGCTCGAATGAACTTCATCAAAATTAATCTGCTTCTTATTATGCAGAGATTCGTTTGAAAGTTTCAGTTAAAGCTGTAATTAGGGATTAAAACTTTTAAAGTTTTTATTTATTTTTGAGAAAAATTGGTTTAGAATGGAAGTTACTTTCTGCTTGTAATATTATCATTACTTATGAGCTTTTCAAAGCTGCAAAATGTAATGATCAAATGATCGTTTGAATTTGAATAATATTTTTGTTACAAAATTATTTAGAAATGTAATAGAAATAAAATGTTTACAAAATACAAATATATTCGACCGTTTAAAAAATTGTAGTTGACATGTACTAACTTGTACTTTAAAGAAAATTAATATCTTTAGAGAAATAAATATAAAAGAAGTTTGGATTTTGGAAAATATAAAACAAGATTTTGAAAACGCGCAAGACGACAGGAGCGAACGAGTTATCCAAGCGAAGAGAAAGAGCGGATGAGTCGATCGATACGAATAGATATTCTCCTTGCGATAACGTGAATCAATATTCAATACACGATGCGTCGTCCGTTGCAATATGTGCAGCTACAAGGGAAACAGCGAAAACATTGGAAACGCGGTTGCCGAGAGAGAGAGAGAGAGAGAGAGAGAGAGAGAGAGAGAGAGACAGATGGTAGCAGTATGGACTTTTAATTAACGTTTATGGGAAAATCGATGATTGTGAAAATGAATACTGTCGTGTTGCTATTTGTTTTCGGGATAGCGTCGATGAAAATTTATAGAAAGTATTAGCTCAGATGAAATGTTATTGACAGCTGCCTACGGGAAATGTAATAATTAATTACCCATGAATGATGAGAGTTAGGTGAACTTTTACAACTTTTAATTGCCCTAAATTCTAGTTTACGAATTTACAAAATTTCGAATAGCTTATTGTGCAAGAAATTGATGAATATGAGAAAAGTTGGCAAATTTATTGTATTACATGTAATGAGCAATGTAGTTGAAACTGGAAGTGCATATATGAATAAAGGAAAAAGTACTATTTGAATTCATGCTTTTATATTCAAAATTTGTACAACAAAATTATTCGAAGTTGTTGGCTAAATCTAGATATGTTTAACTTTGTTAATTAATTTTTAAATTATTACTTATTTCAAGATGCGCTTTTTAGTATAATATTGATTTCTTGTTTATGTTTTCATTGTACTGTGTATTTCAAGAAATTGTAAAATTCGAAGAAATGCTTCTTGCATTGTTGCAAATTATATTTGGTCGACTGCCCTTTTCTTAACAATTCGTTTAAGGTACACCATTATAAAGTAGAACGTGCACGGAGTTTGTTATGTCTGAAAGAATTTGTGGATCTATCTATAGATTCGATATCCAATAAGACGATGAAATTAAATTGCCGTTTAAATAGCGATTATTTAGTGAATAGGATAAAAGAAATTTAAATATTTTGTACATCGACAATCGTTCTAATTTTATATATTTTTTGTTTTATGAAAGTAAAAATTTTAAACATTTAAGTTACTCAATGAATCAAGATTACAAATATTACCTATAAAATTCTTTAACTACGAACTGTATTTCAATTTTAGTCAAAGAAAAATATAATATAAATTATATAACTTACATATAATACAAATAAATATACTCATACAATATACAAAGAAGATACTCATGTAAAATGATAAATTCAATATTTATTAGACGAACGAAATTGACAAATTCAGTATCAAATAACTGAAAAATAACTCAAATTACCTCGTGAACACCTGGAATCGTAATGAAAGTGCTAGTGTAACGTTTCATTATACACCAATACGTGCCCACGCACACTGCGCCGGCAGACAGGCATGTGAAGGAGATTAGAATGCACGCGCGAGCCCGAGAAAATTTAAATTTCCCATAACGTTCGATTATAAGCCGACGAGCTGCTTCGCATACAGATACCGGCGCAAGCTGCGAATTATTACGATTTCAGGCAGTACAATCCAATTCGTACTCTTCATTTGATAAAATTAATTAAGGTCACTTTAAAAGTGGTGTATACAGACATTTATTATACAGATTTGAAATTCCAAAAATGATATTGTTTCCTTTTTTTCTTTTATACATTTCCACGTAGTAATAAAATAGTATTTTTTTTTATCGAAATTGATAACAATTCCTCCTAGAGGAACCATTGTGATACTAATTTTTGCAATTGTTCGAAAAATCGGTTATAATTGTATTTTAAGGTGTCAGAAACAAGAATAAATGGTTTTTGAAAAATGTCTGTAT
>JAWWML010034798.1:0-10771 GCA_035047165.1 Ormyrus rosae
ATTTCAACGGAGCGTTTTGTTAAATTAACAGAGCGAATTCGTTGCTCATACTTAACAGCGGGAATTCGTTGGTTCGATTATATTTTTTTCTCAGTGCAATAATACCAAATTATCTTAATTGCAAACAAAATCTCACGAACCGCATCGATAAACGAAAGTTTTGCAATTTCACCGCCCAAACCACCGGGTCCTTCACCTCACACTCACTCCCACACGAAATTCGCACGAATTCGAATTCGTCCCTACGCCCAACTCACCAATATCCATCAGTCGCGACTGTCCGAGATGCTTGGCGGCGTATATGTGCAGCTGTCCGAAGGCGAGCTGCATGCCGGTGGTGAGCAGCAGCGCCAGGAATCCGGCCGCGCAGACCAGCCATCCCCAGCCGCCCTCCGGGTAGAAGTGCATGCGGATCCCGGACACGTCTATCCCTGCAATGCCGATACACACACATACATATATATATATATATATATTATATCGATCGCGTATAACTTGTTGAGCGCCGCGGCGCGCGGCGATTAATTTATATACTATATATACGTCTTTCTCGCGCCTCTTCCCGGTGGAAACAGCTGACCGACCGCGAGGGTTTAAGCCGATTGGCGCTTCTTTCTTTTTTTCACCCGAGTTCTACGGCTTTTCTTGCCCGACGGGATATTTGTGGGGTTTCCGCGGGGGGAGGGCTAATTTATGCGCGGAGGAAGAGGTATTATCGATCGTTCGGCGGTTGATTCTTCGCTCGTTCCGACGACCGTTTGTCTCTTTACGGGAGAGATTTGAAAATTGATTTTGTTAGTTTTCAGTATACCGAATCGATTCGACTTAATTGCCAAGTTTACATTTGAAAATTGTTGAAATTACACCGAATTAATTGAAAGCTAATTTAATCAAAGATTCATTTCCGAAAAAAAGTGGCGAATACACGTCGCACATCCATCGACTAACCGGGTCACCGACATTGTCACCGAGAAAAGCCCGCTTCAATTGTTGCGCTCTCCGTCGCGGCTCACTTTACACCGCGACCAACGGCCGGACCATATATCGATCCGCGCGACCGGACGACAATATTTTCGACACCGGGACTCGGAGCTCTTCCCGGATCGAAAGTACTCGATTGCGAGACTTTAATGCGCTGGTAATACTCGGGAAGAGTACCCTTGTACTCGAAACGCGTTTAATTAAGGTGAAGTGACTCGGATTAGGGTCGGAGATCGAATGCGGATCAAATGCTTTTTATATAAAGGTGTATGTGCGGCTGATTAATTAAACCTAATTAGACATTCCGCTTTGAAGAGTATCGAAGTGTCGAAAATGAGTGATATATATATAAAATAGTGCGCGAAATTAAAAATAATAACGTTAACGGTCCAATTAAATGCGGCGCTCGAACTCTTTCGATTCCGGAACGCGGCGGCAATTACACGATGAATTTCGATACCGACGAATATATCCACTGCGTACGCGAATTATACATTACACTGTTTTAAAAGTCTAATTATAAATTGTTTAATCGGCCGCGCGCGTCGACATTAATTAACATGCGCCGCTCTAGCAAAATCGATACGAACAATAGAGGCTACTTGAAAATAAAAAAAAAATAAGCCAGGTATCCATGCATTTCCAACGCTCTCCTTCGCGCGCTGCGCCGTAAAACCGACTGCGCTTTATTAGTTTTTGCCCGCGCAATTGGCCTCCCGTCGGCGGCAATAAAACAGCGTGTAATTTTTGCAGCCGCGCGGCGCGCGAATCAATTTCCCGGCGCGTATACGCGTATATATACGGTTCTTCGCCGCGAAAAAGCGTCAACGGCGCGAAATACGACAATCAACGGCGCGCCGATGAAATATGCAAAGGCGGCAAGAGGGGGAAGGAGCTCGATTCGGAGAAATGAAGCCGTAAAAAAGGGAAGCGCCGCGGAGGAGTTGCGCGGTGAGTTTGTCGGACTACGGGTTGCTTTTAAGCGCGTCTGGTTTCGGAAAACTGAGCTGGTTTTTTTTGGGGGGTTCGCGGGGTAGATTTCGCGAAGGAATTTTTTTTTTTTTTCATTTATTGCATTGCTCGGCGAAAAGTTCGAATTACGGTTTTTACTTGCAAAAATTTTCGTAAAAGCTTGTAAAAACGTATAAAATTTACCGATAGCTTTTCGTAAATTTTAGAAGATTCGCCGTATATTTCCATACGTTTTCCCGTAAAATTCGCTCGAGTATTCATAGTTTTCCATTACTTTTCTATGTAAGACACCGTAATTTTGTCCATAAATTATTCCCCGGGTATACACGCCGTGTTTTAGGTGGCATTCATTGCATGCACATCGTTTATGGTGAAATATTCAAACTGTTCAGTTGTGCGAGACAAGAAGAGAATACCTGCGCGCGCGAGTAGATTTTTTCGGACGTGGCAAGACTCGTCTTACCAGGTTCGGAGTGTATCTACTTGCGAGGGCTTGTTAAGTTTCTTAAGGTGCAATCGTATTTTAAGCAAATTAACAGTTTCGAAAGAGGCACTGAGAGAAGGAATATAGCAAAAATTACAAATAGTTTTGTAAAAATTACCAGACTGTTTGGTAAAAATTCCCTATAAAGTATGGTAACTTTTTCTGGTTTTGACAGTCTGTGGTGACCTTACTGGAGAGCGTGGTAATTTTTACTAAACTTTTCTCCCACTGGTCAAATTCATGCAAATTAAACACTCGTAAAGCGAAAAACACCAATATTGTCAAAACGGTGTATATTTATTAAATTCAAATTCATCCACGCCGTGCAATTCGTGTGCTCAAAGCCAGAAGCAAATTCTCTCGAACCTGTAAAATAATCCAAGCGCAGAGAGCCGCCCGGCATTCCTGCGCCGCATGCGAAAGCACAAATGAAGCGGTAGAAATGTAAAAGGCCGTAGCAGCTCGTCGGTTAAAAAAAAAAAAAAAGAAAAAAGAAACCGAATAATTTTACCTGTCCGTCGAAGCGCGGGCACGCAGCGGTGGAGGCTGCGCAGATCACCGAGGACCCAGTTCCCGTTCCCGATGCCGCTCTCGTCCAGGTCGGCGCAGCGAGCTCGGGGATCTGCGGAGAGAACAAACGACGGAGTGAACTCGTGGATGTGTGTGCATTCATTTGCCGGGGAAGATAATCGAATGTACAGCCGTGGATCGCTGACGCGGAAGCGCGCCGCATCGCAGACTATCTGGAGCGATATACTATATCGCGGGGCTTTTATTTTTATGAAAAACACCGAGCTGCCAAAGGAGATCCGGGGTACAAAGCTGGTGGAGCAAGGCGCCGGAAATAAGACTCGGATCGAGGCTGCGGGGGGAGGGGGAGGGGGAGGGCGGATGCCGATGTTTGGCTTGATTTTTAGGTCTGGTTTTTGCTTAGGCTTTTGAGGGTTGACGCAGTGCGCGAGGAGGGGGAGGAATTGCAGATGGTTCTTCGGCGAAATTACCGGGACGTTTGAGTGAAAAAAATTATGTGGAAAAAGGTGATTTTCGGGGGTTTTGGCTCGAAATTTTATTTTGGGTAAAATATTTTTATACAGAAAAAAAAACAATATCTAATTTTTGTGAGAGAAAGGAAAATGACATTGCTGTATATAAATTTTTAATAAAAATATAGTGCCTTCTAAAAATTTGAAGTCCTCCGGATAATAAAAAATTTCCGGATAAAATTTTTTATTAAAGTTATATTTACGAAGCGCAATATAAATTTTGACTCTCCCCCTTTATTAAACAAAAATTTAAACGAAATATTAATATTTTAAAAACACAATGCATTTGTAGATTCTTGAAATTTTTTCCATCAACGCTACGCTGTATTTTATAACAGTTTCTTTGAACATGTTCAAAGAAAATGTTATTTATTATTATTATTATTATTATTATTATTATTATTATTATTATATTTATTATTATTATTTATTATTTATTTATTTTTTTTGCAATGGATTTTTGTAAGACACTTGTTTTTCGAATGCTCGGAGAAACATACTTTTTAAAAAATTACTGTATTTATTAAGCAACATTAAACTTTCCCAACTTTCCTCTTAAATTTTCCTCTAAAGTACGGTAATTTTTCCGGTTTCTGCAGTCTGGGATGACTAATTTGTATCAAGCTATTTGTAATCTTTCCCACCGCATTCCCAGCTCGATAATTTTCACCGGAACATCAATCCTAAAAAAGCATCCCCTCGCAAATTCCACGCGCCGCGGCGCGTCTCGAAAAACAATTCCTCCCGCCCCTCTCCCCCCTACACACCGACTCGGCAAATTAATAAAACCGGCACGCGATCTCGTAACGCATATCGCATAAAAAACTTCGCCAGTCGCAGGCGCGACTATTTTACCGCCCGCCACGGATACATACATACAATCTGCCTCGACGCCCTTTTCGCGGAGCGGCGCGCGCACACACACACATATATATCGGGGCGGCTATCATATTTCCCTTCGCGGCCCGACGCGCATTAATGCCGCGCGGCGGCGGCGGCTCTTTTTCCCGGCACTCGAGTCACGCGCCCGTTTTAATGCACCGAAACCCTTCTCCCGCCCCGCGGGGCAAACGAATGGAGAGGAACTCCGCGCGACGCGACGCTGCCTCCTTTTTATAATATCCCGCGCGCCCACCGCCGCCGCGCGGCTTTTTAGCGACGGCGACGACGACGACGGCGGCTGATTTTTCTTCCTTGCGCGGGGCGAGAGAGAGAGACGTGTTTTCTCATTGTTTTGGGAGCTAATTTTCGGAGGATAAATAGAGCCGCGCGTCTCGCCGCCGGGGGTGGCGCGATGAAAGGGGAGGGTTAATGCGATGCCGCTGTCGTGTCTTGTTTTTGGTAAAGGTATATAAATAGGAGTAATGCTTCGGACGGAAGAATTTTAAGCTTCTTTTTAAAGTGTTGATTGATCAATTTCGAGAAGTGCGTAAAATTTTTTTTTAATTTTTAATGAAAAAAGGAGTGGTATATCTAAACTTTTTTATGAAGTTGTATTTCAAGTGTTATAAATTAATTATTTAAAAACAATTTTTTAATTAATCATAGACACAAAAAAAAAATAAATAAAAAGTAGTTTGTACCATATTGAATAGGATCTTAGTTTTGCTCCATCGCTTTAGAATTTTGAGATAAGTATTTTGATTTTTAAGAATTTAAAATTTTTTTTATTTCCAGCATTAAATGATCTTTTCAGTTTTATCATTACAATGAATTTCTTCCGAGATAATGCAATAAGTTAAAAAAATTGTTAAGTCGCTTCACATTCGAATATTCGCGTATTTTTTAGACTCGTATTTTATATTTGGAACTAGAATGTCTCGAAGAAAAAGAATCGAACCGATGAACTTCAAAAGGCAATTTATAGTTCACGATCGGCACTGTACGATGTCATATGGACTAAATCACTAACAAGTGTTTTCTTATAAAAATTCTTAAAAAAAATTCCTGAAACGATGGAGCAAAACTGAGGTCATACTTGTACTTAGCAGAATACTTGCAAATATAATATTCTTGAGTCTGTAAGACAGACCAGTTTCCATTTTTTATGCGCCTCTGCAATAATTAAATTAAAATTGCATATAGCAGTAAATGCAATTTTTCTTAAAAGCATTCTTCCTACCGATTTAAAGTGGAACGAATTTTTGATACTCGAAAAGGATTCTAAAAGCCCCCCCGGACTTCGAATGAAGAAACCCAAGCCAGCCCTCTAATTCTTTACATTTCCCCCGATCTGTTTCTCTTTGCAGCGGCCGCATTTGCATTTCCCTCCCGACAAAAAAACAAAACAAAAAAAAAAAACTGCCTCCCTCCGCAAGATTCTAACAAATCCTCTTCATCGCCGGCCGTAAACTCCGCCGGCCCTCCGCGGAATCAATATAATCCGCGTCGAAAAATCGATCCCTCCCCCCCCGGCAAAAAAGTCGCGCGCGGGAAAACCGGAAAAATCAGAGCGCCCGGCAATAAGTGCGCCAGTTAAATCAAGGCGCACTCGCCCCGCCCCCCCCCGGTAATTTACAGCCTCCGCGCGGAACCTCGTTATTCCGTAATAACAGACGATTCGCCGCTATTCACCTGCGGAGGTCGTTAAAGTGATTTAAGCCGCGCGCGCCGATCGGAGAGCCGCTTTTTCACCGCGCGCGGAGCTCGGAAAAAAGTCTCTGGTGCTCCTCCTTTGTCGGCGAGAGAGGAGTCCTGGAAGAAGGGCGGAGGCTCTTCGCCTCTCCCGCGCTGCTGGTCCGATCAATTATCGCGGGAGCTGCTGCTTTATATACTTCTCTCCCTGGGTGGGGGGGGAGGGGATGATTCGCGCGAGAGAGAGTAATCTTCGGTAAACAAGCCGGCGCGCGGCGCGCGGATTTAATTGAACGCCGCGCTTTTTGCTCGGCGCGCGCGAGTTTTCTCGGAATCGCGTCTTTCCCGCGGATATCGCCGCGGTTCGCCGCTGGCTTGGAGGAGAAAAAGAGTGTTTTATCGGGCCGCGCGCGCGGTTATATCCCTCTCTTCTTGCTCTTACATAATTTAATAGATTGCCGAGCTGAGTATGGCGAGGGGCAGCGGAAACCGGTGGCCGGTTTTTCGTTTTTTTTCGGAGAGCGGAGAGTCGCGAGTTGACTTCTTTTATTTCTGGCGGAGACGTCGAGTTTTCTTTCTTTTTTTTTCGAGTTTCGAAAATATTCATTGATAAATCGAGGAACAAAGTGCACTTTGCCGCGCGTTTGTTGTTAAGAGATTCTTGAAAAAGCGATTTAAACTTGGGAAAGTCCTCTTTCCGGTGCCGGTACTTGCAAGTTTCAATTTTTGGTCAAACTTATCCGTACTTTAAAGTACAGTTATATCCACTGTTTTAAGTAACTATTTTCAGTTTAAGCATTCATTTTCTATTTAAACTTTGGAGGATGGAAAAATTTTCAGATGTAAATCGATTTTTCATTTGACCCAAAATTTATGTATAATTTTAAAGGATTACTAGTTTTACTATACCAACTTGACGGGTTTACAAAAATGTGCTATTTCTCGTTTTTTAATAAAATTTATTTTAATATATTCAATTTTTTTACGAAATAAACCAAACTGGAACTCTTTAGGACCTTCCGTTGCCAAGATATAGAATTTTTATGCTTTTGACTATACCATAACATGCAGGCCAAACATATTTACTATTTTTAAAGTTCAAAAAATTCATAAATTATTAAAATTTTTCCACTTTCAACCACATTTTTGAATTCTAAAAAAATTCAAAATAAAAAGAAATGGCTTACAAAAATTTTAACCTTCATCAGACACTGAAAAATCCATCAGCCAAACCCCCCAATCCTCATCTCCTCTCCGTCAAACCAAAACTCCCCCCTAAAAAAAACAAAATCTCGCATACCGCCATGGTAAGAGGAGGTCTGCCGGTGGTGGGCCGGCACGTAGGCCCCGGCGCCGTTCTGTCCCGCGTCGATGTAGTGGCTCGGCGTGTAGTACTGGGCCGGGTGCTGGTGCAGGTGCTGGAACTGCGCGGCCTGGGCGCAGTTGTTCAGCGGCGTGCTCGTCTGTACCGGGTGGCAGCGCGCGCAACGCATCGGCGTCTCGCTTGGCTGCTGGAAGCGATAGATATATGGGTGTTATACTCGAATTGATATTGTTTAGGTTTTGGCGGTTTTTTTTATAAGCAGGGTGCAACGGAGGCGAGGAGAAAGATCGTTTGGTCGACCTGAACGTTAAGTCGGAGAGGGTGTTTTTTTACTTGACTTCGTTAATTAACGATTTTTCTCCGGGCGCTTAGGTTTTTACTTATTTGGTGCAGCGAAGCGTTGGACATTTATATGCAAGAATGAGGAAATTTCGAATTAATATGTTTTAAACTTGTTATTCGTCGAGTAAATTTGTTGAGCGATGAAATGTTAATTTCGCCAGGCTGCGTGAATACATGAATTTTGTAAGTTTAAGCTAATATTTTTAATAAAGTTAAACTGCGTTATCTTCAAAATTTTGCAAACAATCAAAACTGCATACTAAACATTGTCTCGACAAAAGTTTCATAACCCTTTCAGACCAAAAGTACATTGAAATGTACGTACAGGGAAAACTGAAAAAAATTAAAATTGAAGGATTGAAACATCTGCAATTTAAAATAATATTTGCAAATAATTGCGCTGATTATTAGAGATGTATTTGTACACTTATATTTTTAAGTATGCACGTATATACGTAGATATGTATAAATATATATCGAAAAATTTTTTTTTTTTTTACCACAAATCTTATATTTAGACCATAATAAGTCAAAATATACTTAAAAAAGTGATATATTACGGCTACATTTGATTCACTTCTGAAAGGGCTAATACAAACCTCCACATCCTACTAACAAATCTCCAAAAAAAAGAAAAGAAAAAAAAACCACCACCTCGAGAAGCATCTTGCCGTCATTACCAAACTTCCGCCCCATCCGAAACCTCGCGAGTTATATAGCTGAGAACGCAAAGCAAACAGAGAGCCAAACAAGCCTCGTGTATTTATCCGCGCGGCCGTCGGTTGGTGGATATTTGCTTGACTAACCGTTTTCGCCACGGCCCGCTGATCAACGAGATTTCGCCGCGGTCTTGCGCGCGAGAGAGCTGTTTGATCAACCGGCCGCGGATATAAAATTCCTCGAGCAGAACGCCGATTTGCATGTAGCCTCCCCTGCCAATTAGCCTCCCCTCGTCCTCTTCCTCCTCCTCCTCCTGCGCTTTCAATAAAACCGCGAGAGAGGGAGGGAGGGAGGGAGAAAACATCCGTCTTATCGGGGGGATCGATAGACTTCCTCCCGGGGCTTTATGAAAGCGCGTATATGTATATGTATGCGCGCGAAAAATGTTTTCTCGAACTCCGGCGGGAGGGGGGAGGAGGAGGAGCGCAGATATTGGCACGTCGCGCTCGATTCCCGCGGCTTTTCAGACGGCCGGGTTTCCCAGACCGACGCGACGACGACCCTCCGCGCGCCGAGAGACGGTAAATAAGCAGCTCGATTTCGAGCCCCTTTTTTCTTTTTTTTCTTCTTTTCCTCTCATTCGGCGGCGCGTCGAGGTGGAATATGGTGGCGATGTTCGAACGCCACGGAGACGCGGATGTATAAACGACTTGTTTGCGGATTAAACGATTAGCGGCGCTGTCGACGGCGTCGGCCGGGAATAATGGAGCGAGGCTTTCGGCGATTGGCAATCGGTCTTTTGAGGTGGCTCTCGAGGGGATGACGGTCGATGAAGGTTTTGTATTATCGTGCAAAGCGATAATAGTCGTTTGCTCTGTATGTAAATCGAAATGAGTGAAAATTTCACGGATTTAAATAGTGAGCTTGTGAGATTTAAATATTGAAATTCAGTCAACGACACACTGAAATTCAATTTCATTCAATTGCACTGAATTTCAGTAGCTTTTCACTGATCTCTTTAGGGAGCAATGGGGCTATTACACTTCTTTCTCAAAAACAACGATCTAAAACAAGACAATACCAGTTCAGTTCATCTCGACGTCTGATCGAGCGCAAGTACTACTTACTATCTCCATAATCCTCCTTGCCCTCCCATCTCAATTGCACGCGAAGAAAAATTTTGTAGTAAAAATTACACGGTACATTTTAATTTGATAACAGACTGTAAAAATCTAAAAAAATTACCATAGTTTCTAATAAATTTTACGAGGTCAATGATAAATTTTCATATTTAGACTTGTAAAATTTACCAGGAACATGATCATTTTTATTTTTACAGTCCGCGATCAAACTAAACCGTACCATTGCAATTTTCCCTAGAAAATTTTACACCAGAACCCCTCCCTCTCAGCAGAGAGAGATAAAGTACGTGCACGGTTCTCGAAATCGAGAGAGAGAGAGAGAGCATACAACACACAGGGGCCCGGCGTATTCGTACCTGAATAGAATGCTGGGACCTCAGCGAGCGTATCGAGCCGGAGGGGTGGAGGGAGGGCACGCTGCCGCCGAAGCTCATGCTGGAGTTGCCGCGGCAGCCGGCCACCGGGGTGCTCCAGCCGCCGCGCATGCTGCCCCCGCCGCCCCCGCCTACGCCGCCGTTCCACGCGGCGCCGCACTCGTCCACCAGCATGCTCAGCGAGCCCGGCCGGGGACGACGACATGCTTAAGCGAGTGACTGCCGACCGCCTGACGATGCATCGCCCGGGTGCTGCTGCTGCTGCTGCTGCTGCTGGGGGGAAGGAGATGATGCTGTGTGTTAGTTCAGTCGGTGGGTAATTATTTGTTAAACGACGGGGGGTTGGGAAGTGGCGGGGTAATTAGATGGTTTGTTAGGGGAGGGTGGCTTAGAAAGAGCGGTTGAAGCGGTGATCGAAGTGTGGAAGGGAGTTGAATAGATATATGGTTATTAAGTAGAGGTTAAATGGTGCTGGAAGAGAAAACGTATATAAAAGTGATGAAAGGGAAGAAAGGTTGAATAACATGTTTTAAGCGACAGAGGGAAATAAAAAGTGGTAGGTAGGTAGAAGAAATTGTTGGCGAAGAAGGGAAAGGGTTGGATACGTTGAAAAGAAAAGTGAAGAAGAAATAGCTCAGGTGTATGTGTAATTTTAATTACAAAGAAATTGAAAGTTAAAAAGTACTGTTTATGTTGTTTTATTATAGTAAGTTAAAAGATCATAAAATGTGTTTAATAAAAGGACATAATTAGTAAAAGTTACAAATAATCTTGTATCACAGACTGTCAAAATCTAAATAAATTCCCAATAAGCACACAATTCTAGACTACCAATCAAGTACTCTTCTAGTACTCTTTTAGAAGTCTTGAGTGTC
>JAWWML010034799.1:0-10767 GCA_035047165.1 Ormyrus rosae
AGTTTTGGATAAAGTATAGAATCAAAAACTTAAATAAAAAAAAATTGATTTTTTGAAATTTTTTCGGTATAGAACCCTCTTAAGTCATGAAATTCAGCTAAAATGCGAGGTAAATTTTAAAGGAAAAATCCCCGGAGCGAAAAGGTTAACAAAATAAATTTTAAAGTGATAAGGAATTCTAAATTTTTTTATATAGTGTTTATATTGAAGAGACGAGCTTTGATATGGTAAAGAAGAATACTAAGGCTCCGGCGGGGCTTACCGGCAAAAAAATTTACGTTTTTTGAATTTTTAAAATTAAAAAAATTTCTTTTTTTTTAATTTTTTTTCTGTTTTAAATTATTTTGTCGATTTCTGTATACGATTTGAAATGCACGATCATCTATTCAACTTTCTAAAACCAAATGAGTGCTTTTCATGCCCTTGTTGATAAAAACACGGTGTGTAACACGGGGAGAAAAGCTATTTCAGACTTCGGTGAGGTATTTTCAGCACTCGTCTCTGTCTCGGACGCCTTCAGCGCTCTCTACTCCGACTCGTGCTGAATACCTCACCCTCACCAGAAATAGCTCATTTTCTTCCCTTGTTGCACAATGTACTATTCTTTAAGGAGGTTCTATACCGAAAAAATTTCAAAAAATCAATTTTTTTTTTTATTTGATTTTTTGATTCTATACTTTATCCAAAACTAAATTTTTAGGCACAAATTTAAAAAGTTTTAAAAGTTACGGCTTACAATGTAATTTTCTAAAAATATTAAAATTAACATTTTCTAAAGAAATCACTGTAAAAATAGTTTAATTATGATTTTAACATTCTGAAACATTTTTCTATAATGCTGTACTAATTTTGGTAAATTTGATAAAAGAATTTCAATTTTGAAATTTTGAATTCAATGTGCTCATCGCGCTTCAGTCGTGTCGCCACAGTCGCCGCAGGCTGTGCTTTTTGTCAGCTGATCGCTTTTTAGCCTAATATATCTTGCCTCAAGTGTGCGCTGAGGTGAATCATGTTTATTTATTTTTTGAAGCAGTGTAAAATTATTTAATGTCTTCAAAGAAACTACTGCTGGATACAGTGCTACTATTTCAAAGCAGGTAAACTTTAAAGTTTCATTATCATTTCAAGCTGTCAAGCTTGAAAAAAGAACTTTCATTTTTCTGCTTCAGGTCCTCTTAAGCCAACATTAGGCTTTACTTTTTGGTGTTTTTTGATATAGTGTTGTGTTTTAAATATTGTTTTAAATAGTGTTATAAATATTATTAAAAGTATAATTTGTGTTAGATGTACACTTTCAGCAGTGTGGCAACGTTCATATTACAGACATTGCTTTGAACATCATGCACATCCATCTTTGCATTTATGAATTGATTTAGCAATACCTGGACAGATTGATCGCTCTTCTCAGCGTGTACTACCTTCAAACGCCCCTGCAAAGTAGCAGCAGTTGTACAGTCGGAAAGGAAACGAAGTTAATTCAACTCGAGGACACGCATGAGGAATGACTGTGCCTCGGCATCTTTCTTTTCCCATGCCGGGGCTATTTGCACCTGTAGTTGGATATGGCGTCGACCTGTCGATGTACGCCTTGAGCCCATTTTCTTTCTAATATATATCTCCATCTGACGTTTCCAGAGCTGATAGTCTTGACCATTAAATAGATAAATTTGATAAAACTTCGATCCGGCCATATCAGTGATTTTAAGCACGAAATCATTCATTTTAATTAAAGAGCAAAAATTATCGCCACTCTCACTTTCACTCGAAGTACCTTCTATGTTCACCTTTTGTTCTTCCAGCATTAATCTGGGCCCATAACCTTTTTGTTAAAAATTGAGGTATACACAAATGAAACAAGCAAATAGGTTTCGATATTTATTTAACAGAGTGGATTTTAAAGTATAAGCAGAGAGATTATTCTAATTAGAGAACATAATAATTTAACTTACGCAGTAAATATCAACCCAGCGTAATTAGCTGATGCGAACAATCATATATGTTACCGATGATGTCTATATCTTGCGCTAAATTTGAATTGCATACTTACAACAGTTACAAACCTAAAAAATCATTGACTCTAACCTGGGATGAAATAATGAATTTTATGACAACAGCCAATGATCATATGTATTTACAAGGGAAGACAGGCAGATGTCCGTCTCCGATTTTTTTCAAACTTTGCACATCGGTAGATTATCGAAAAATATTAGACACGTGTTTTTTTTAGCTGCTGATACGATGATTTTATGGGGTTAAAACCACTAAAGTTTATCCCCAAATATCGCCGTTAAAACATATTCTGCAGATAATTTCATTTCCAATCATTACTTTTTAATCAAGTAAAAATGTTTTTATAACCTAATGACCCAGTACTCCAACAACTCAATAAATGTGGGTGTAAGATTATGTGAACATGTATACATTGTAACGGGCTGGGGTTGCGGTGTGAGAAAGAGAAAGAAGAAAGATAGAGCTAGGGAGAGCGGAGCTGCGCACCGCGCGCTGCGCGTTCCGCCGCGTGGTGAGCGGCTCTCGCCATGTTTCGCGCTCTCTTCCCCGTGTAAGCGGAAGAGACGCGTGGCGCGCGAGGTGGGGGCAGCCATTTCGCGCGCCAGTTTTCGGCCCGCTATTGCACGCAGCTGTTGAATCCCGCTCCTCTTACTTAGTTTGTGGTGCTGTGAGAGTACCTTAAGTGGCGGAGGCACGTATAGCCCCGCCACCACTAGCAGAGGAAGTGATAGGCGAGCTGCAGCCTCCACAACAGCCGCGAGAGCCGCCTTTGCCAACGGAGCGGCAGCGTGCGATAACCACCACAGTTATTGCCGAGAGTGCGAGAGAGACGAAGATAGCGGGAACGTCGAATTGCGCGGCTGGGCATCCAAGTAGGTTTTTATTTTGTAACTTCGGCACTTATTTGCGAGCGCGAAAAGCCGTCGCTACGGCTTGCGACCAAGAATCCGCGAGATTTTCTATTCCCGGTGCGGACCCCGGGACGGCCGACATTTCGGGTAGTTCGGCAGCGGCCGAACCCATCCGACCAGCTACGATCACGCACGAAGGAAGTCTCGGCCTGCGCGCGACTTAAATATTAATTCTTTTTGTTCCTTTTGTTTCGTCAGATTTTAATAAACGGTTCACGCACTTGGCGTGAACCTTATTTTAAATAAATCGTTGTCGACTTATTGAGTGAGTTCCTTTACCCCGAATTCTCCGGCTACCGACTTTCGTTGTTTGCGGATTTTCAGCTAGCCAGCAGACGGAGAGTGCAGCTGACGGGGTTAAAAGCTGCGGCTTTAAGTGTAAAGAGAGCCGCAGCGTTGTACACGATAAGGCCGCGGTGTAAGAGAAATACCCGGCTCTTTAAGAAAATAAATAGCGGATTTTTATTAACTTTTGCTAAAAGTTACCCCGTTACAACATATATGGCCAAATCCAGAAAACTTTTGATTTTTATGTCACTCGCTATTATAGCTGCTTAAAACTGAATTAGGACCCTTTGTAATAGCTTTAATTTATAGATATATAGCGGACGTATTATGAAAAATTTAATTATCAGTTTATGAAAAACCCTTGTAAGAGATTTTGATCGGCAAAATCAAGAAAAGTACGTAAAATGATGAAATCAGCTTGTCACTTTCCCAAAAGACAGTCTTTCCAAACGCTGTAAAAGATGGAGCACGGCTTAAAACTCTTTGAAAACTTCACAAATTCTTGTATTTAATATGTTGTTTAAAATTCTTTTTCGTTTTTTAATGTGCGTTTAAAAGGAAAAAAATGGGAGCTATTTCAAGTCATGTCACTACTTTTTCAGTAAATTTTAAAATTCTCGTATTTCGCTTTTTACGATTGGAGCATTTTTTCAATCATCATAAAACCAAATTGTATGTTAAATAGACGTTCAAGAGAAACAATTGTAATGCGGAAAAAGTATGTGCATGCTCAAACAAACGTATTAATTGAGATTGAAAATGAAAATATGCTGCGAAACTTTTGTTCAAAATCATGAGATTTTGTTAACACATAAATAATATTACATCAAAACCGTCGCAAGTGACTATTTCCTCTTTAATATTATGTTTAAAAATTACCATTAAAATGCTACGTTGATTGAACGTGTTTTCAATAAACTAGAGACGTTTTCATTCTCCAGTGAGAAATCATACATGCCAATCCTATGATAAAAGTCATTTCAAAGCCTGTTCATTTTATTTAAATCATTTTGAATTGTTTTCTTTTTTGTATTAAATCAAATATAAGCATAAAAACTATTATATATATGCTATAATAGTATCGGTATAGACAACAAATATATTACAGAAATCTAATCATAACGTCATGGCAGTGATTTATTTCGCTACTAGTACTGTGGATTAAAAGGATTAACCATTAGAGGACCGGAAACCCACTATAGTGGTGTAGTGGTGCAACCTTGGATCGACCCCTTATCCATATTATTATTTACCTATAAATTACGATATGAGATAACATATTACTCTATTTTCTATAGAAATTCAAATGCCGGTCCTCTAAAGATTAATAAAATGCTCGTAACATGTGGAGCATTTCAGAAAAAATGGAGCACACGTTTTTTATGAATTCGTGTACTATTCTCCTCGGTCTAAACCAAATTTCAAAGGTGTGCTCTTAAAATTGGCAAATGTCTTCTGGCTTTGTCCATATATATTGCGCGCGTTATCCTTACTTATACGATCTTCGATCGCGGTTCTTCGCATTTTCCCAGCTACAATCTTTCCAGCTACAATCAAGCATTCTCCGCGCGGAATTTCTTAAATATATTTTCGAGTGACGCGTAATCCATTCATCTTCCTCGACGGCCGAATCGCTCGTGCGTTACATGTGCCGGCGATCCTTTATTTTCTTATTGCGCCGATTTCCGATAGCATCCAGTGGCACGGTAGTGCCGCGGAGATGAGTTTCAGAAGCATTTACATATTCTTTCAAAGTCTTTTTCAAAGAATGTTTTACCAACCATTCGTCCGAAAGTACCAAAACAATTTAATTCGACAGATTGTGGATTATATTTATTGGAATACGTTGAAAGCTTTTTTAAGGTACAAACCTCTGCTCTACCGAAAATTATTTATTTAATTAGCCAATTGATAATTGAGTAAAATTTGCAGAATCCCATTGAAGACTACGCTAAAAAGCCCTTTAAGGACCTCTCAGATTGGTTCAAACAAGATTCTATTATTTCCAAACGAAAAGAGATCGCCAAACTGATCGCTAAATTAACTAAAATTTACTATAAAAAAGAAAATATGACTTTGCCAACGGAAACGCCAACGTTAACGCCAACGTTCCCGGTGCCGGAAAAAGAAAGTTTACGTGAACTTTTTTTGTTCAGAAAAGAAGATGGGAAGCAGGGCAGAAAATTTTTTAATAGTTCCAGGCAGAGGGAGGAGGCACTGTGGCGTTTCAAAAAATCAAAAAAGACTCGGATATTAATTCCACTAAGATACATACGTGATGAATTATCATTGCATGCTTTAAAACGTGATGTTGGTAGCATTTAAAAGTAAACTGAAAGATATGAAACTTCTTTAATTATCAAAAAGTATTGTAATTTTTAACATAATACTTTTCGAGTTTAAAATTCTTTTTCAATGACAAGTAAAATGTAAAAGATTCATTTCTTTCTACGAGTTAATCCTCTTTCTTTTGAACTGTATGCAACTGCGCGTCCAACAATCGTCAATATTTTTAGAAAGAACTGCTTTCACGTCTTCTAGCACTTGTGGTTGTCAAGGAGTATTAAAGCACCATTGTTGAAGTGCATTTGAGTGCAGGAGAGTATCACTTGTTTGGGTCACGGATTTTATTCAAACTTTAACGCTCGATTTTTTAAAAGTTATGAGCTCTTTTAGCAAAAAGCTAAGAAAAATCGATTTTTGTTTAAATCACATATAACTTTTCAACTGTTAATTGTAGAGTATTTTAACTGCCGGCATTTGAAAGGTGAGATCAAATCCTATTGATTAAAAAAAAAGACGTCCAAAAATCTTTATTTGTTCAAAAGTTATAGCAAAATAAAAATTTGTAATAAAAGAAGTTAAAATTACTTAAATGAATTTTTGTGGATTTTTTAATGCTATTTTAATAGCAATTTTTTGTTGGGCCATAACTAATATTTTTGGATGTCTTTTTTTAATCGATAGGATTTGATCTCACCTTTCAAATGTCGGGAGTTAAAATACTCTGCAATTAACAGTTGAAAAGTTATATGTGATTAAACAAAAATCGATTTTTCTTAGCTTTTCGCTAAAAGAGCTCATAACTTTTGAAAAATCGAGCGTTAGACCAAACGGACGCGGCTTCTTTCATATTTTAACATTAGAAAACATATCCCAAGTTTGAACAAAATCCGTGATCGAAACAAGTGATACTCTCCTGGTGAGTGTAAATAAAAATATGGTTAGGATCAATGAACACTGAATGTGCAGAATTAATTTACATAATGCAAAAGTATTTACTTTAAATATCCCTTGCAATACATTAAATATCCTTTGCACTCCTCAGTCAGCTGCGAAACAGAATATAAAATTAACAAATTGAGGTTATAAAGACGATTCACGGGCACTTTCTTCTGAGTTGCAAAGCAAACGATGTTGTACTCTTGACAGCGACTAACTTAAGTCCGCACTGGTTGATGACGTTCAAAGCATACTCTACAACAACAAAATTATTTTTATTTAAAAATTTACTACGTTCAAAAAAGTGCAGGTCATGCCCAGTCAACTACACTCAAGCAACCTGTTTCTCGGTTTAAGGTTAATAAAATAGGTAGAACTTCGATTTTTTAAAAGATGCAGAATTGAGAAATTATATTTTATTTTTGCTATACTTACCTACTTGGTAAAGTCGATCTTCCGGCAAAAAAATAGTAATACGTCTGTCAAAATCAGCGCTGCTGCCCCGCGACATGTTTGTTGATATACTTGTTCAAAAGCCTTTAAGAATCGCGTCAAATTTTCGTTGACTGTTTGACATGTCGTATACATGTGTGTATATGAGATTAATACAATGTGTATATTCTACACTTATTCGTAGGTCACATATTTAAGTTCTAATTCTTTATTAGAAGTAGCCCAAAGCATTCGCTGGTTGCAAAGCAGCAAAAAGCGAAAATTACCAAAAGACGAAATTACCTAAAGAAACTGCGTCTTCGGGAATTTCTCTTTATCTGTCTCTCTCGATGCGTAGAGCGGCCCGTTTTGTACTCAAAATTTTGTACTCGAAGCCAACACCGTTGCAAAATCTACTAATTTAATTTTTAAATTTAACAATTTAATTTAAATTCTTAATTCACTAAGGAAACTGATGGAAATGAACTGAAGGAAAAATTTGAATTATTTGTTCCGTCAGATCCGGAACATTCGAATAGAATGAAAAATAAAATCTAAAGTGTTACCATAACAACTTATAAAAAAAAACATTTAGAACAGTTTATATATATGTTTTTTTTTTATTGGTGAACATAAAAAAAAATTTTGATTTTTCGGGCACAACTAAGAAAAAAGATTCAGATTTTAATACATATATTTCCAATTATGTTTCCTAAATAAAATATCTGGAATATTGGGGGTTGACGCGCGTAAGCGCGCAGGGGGCGAAGCCCACTAGTAATTATAATTATTTTTTAAAGATATTTTCTAACCGATGTGAGACACTTTCAGGTGCTGAGGAGAGCAGACGACGCGGAGGGCGCTGGGGTAAGAGAAAGAGAGAGGGTTAAAGAGAGAGCGGTGTCGCTAGAGCGCGGTATTGTGTTTAGGCAGATTGCCTCGCGCCTTCGTTCGGAACGAACCCCCGTGTGTGATCCTGCCTATTCGATTTTGTTCCGTGCACCTCTTGTGCGTTGCAACTTGGTACTCCAGCCCGACGACCTATTGGTGATGACGCAGAAAGGCTGCACGAGTTTTCCGGCGTGAATTTCGCAGAACCTCCGCATCCAAAGTGTAAGTGCCCGCTCTGGGCGAATTTTAATTTGCTTTCTCTCTCTCGATCTCCTTCGCGCCGTGCCGCTCGTCTGGCCGTCTCGCGCCTGCTGCTCGCGGTTACTTAAAGTGAATTATTTTTGTTTATTTATTTTGTTCTTTTTTGAGTCCCGTCTTTTTTTCAGCATCGCAGCTGCAGCAGCGCCGCAGAGGAACCAGCGAGAACGCAAGGAAAGAACCACCACGTTGTCGAGAGTCTCCGGCTCTCGCTCTCTTTCGGATAGTTTGACTCCGCGTTGAGTTCGGTTTTCTTTTGCTTTTATTAAAAATCATGCAACGGCTGAACTAACCAGCCGTTACAATATTTCCCTATTATACATTTTTTGTGGAAACTGTTTTTTACTGCAAACTTTGAGAAACACTGCCAAACACTGCCAAACAGAGCTAATTATTGTCAAATTTTTTTATTACTGTTTGACACTGCTAAATGTCCGAAATAACTACAACTCATAGTTTTTGGTATTGTTCAGCAAGGATTGGCAGTGTTTCAGAAAATTTGGCAAAGAAAATTTTTCCTCTCGGGATAATGGTTATTTTTTTAAAATTATTACTTACAGTCATCCGGAAAAATCCGTTTGAAATAATTTCGAACAGTGAAACCAGGGTTGGTTTAATTAGATCCGATGGAATTGTAATGATTCGTTAAAATATTCCTACAAATCTTCAAACGGACGAGCGACTGTTAAAATCAGTAGGATAAATAAAGGAGAAAGATTTAATATTTGAAAAATCTACAATTTTTATTAATTAATAAACAAAAACATACTTATAATTTTAAAATGTATCCAAATTTTCAAATGTTTTTGTTCGTTAATTTTAGAATGAGAGTATTATTTCGATTGAGTATCGATTGTATGCAATTTTCATTGATACAGTTTTACTTCAAAATATTCTCTTCTTTTAATAATAAATACTTAAATATACTTTAAGAATAAATCCTTAAATTTACTTTAAATTGAATCATAAACTGTTTAAGGTAGCTCTGGTTTTATGATATATCTAAAAATATGAAAAAATACTAGTTAGAAATACTCACTACAACATACAGAATATACTGAATAAAATTTGAGGTCAGTTATCGTGTAAAAATTCAAAATAATAACATTTAAAGTTGAGGTAATCAACACGGTCTGTTATCAGAACGGTACTTCGAAAGACAGGAAATAAAAGACTTTTTCACAGATAGCGATCGAAGACTTAATTGAAAAACTAGTTTCTAAAAATTAATCTTCCAGCTTTCCAAAAATATAAAAGTTATTATACCTTAACGTGCAAAATAAAAAGATATTGGTTACTCATAGAAGCAAAATCTTGCTTTCATAGTTATAGTTGCGGATCGTAAGGTACGTCGTACATACGTTTGACAATATCGCAAGATACATAATAATTCTTACCCTAATCGAAGTCAAATGTACTCTCAAAATTTATTGTCCATTGAAATGTAGAAAAAGGTCATTTCAGTAGTATCTATAATAAATCCAATCAAATCAATAGTAAATCAAATTTTCAATACTTTTAGATACATTGTGGAAATGACATATACATAAGTGTAACTGCATATGACAACGCAAAAAATAATGTTGCTAGAAATAAAAACACCTACAGTCATTTTGTGAAAGAGATTGCAGTAAGCATTATAGGCATTCAAGAATTGAAAGAATGCAGCATAACCGGATGCCCATACAACCGAACGAACGGGGTAGCCAAAAAGAAAGTAGACGAAACCCGATTGGGGGCTGCGTATAGTAAGTTCAAAAAGTACTACTATATTTAACTTTTCATCACTCTTACGCAAAATGCCCACTTTGCGCAGCAAGGGTACGCAAAATTAAGCTTTTCGCACATCGTATCAAAAAATATGCTTAGAGATACGCTTGCAAGAATGTAATTTCAGCCTTGTGTGAGCTTTTCACACTTGCTTTGATCGTGCGCAAACGTTCACACAAGGCTAAATTCACATTCTCGCAATAATATCGAAATGTATTATTTCCGATATATCGGACCCCTCTAGAGTTACCTTATTTTTGCTGCATTTTTCATTTTACGCTTAATCTTGTTGGATGTTTAAGTTTTATAATTTCATAGGCTTTTGTTGATATTTTTAAATTTTGTTAGAAATAAAGTTGTACTAGAAGAATGCATTTTTTGTACGTTTAATTCGTGTTGGACGAAATTTGATTATAAACGTATATCTTTGAGGCAGCTTTTATATTTTTGATGTCGCTGATTACGAATCCGATTTTAGTATTCTGATACTTTCAAGATTTTAATTGTTATAAACAAATTATTGCCAAATAAAAGTAAAATTATACAAGTACGTAGAAAAACAAATATATATATATATATATATATATATATATACGAGGAATAAGACCTTACTTTACCTATATATAGATGTATAAAAAATGTAATTTTTCATTTCTTTTGCTTCACGTCTGAGGTACACTCGGTGGAAGTAGATTCTTAATTATGGAATTCCTTAAGAAAAAAAATTATAATAAATGACAATAATAGAAACTAGCTAACTAATAAAATTATAATTTATTAAAGTAAGAATATAGTGAAACTATAATATTTATAATATTTTAGTATTATATATATTAAAGGGCGCGGGAGCGCCCTGCGGCAAGTAGGAGTACTACTGAGCCGGGCGACCGCTACATTTATACTTTGATATGGTTACGCGTAATTTTTGATTTGCTCTTATTTTTCTTTTGATCATGTTAACTACTATAAATACAGCTTAATAAAT
>JAWWML010034800.1:0-10765 GCA_035047165.1 Ormyrus rosae
TCCTTGCCGCCAGCAGACACCAGGAAGGGACCGCAATTCCTGGTAGTGTGAGATTCTTACTCACTAAAACCCATAACTCTTTTCTCTATAGCTGAGCCACCCCGGAAACCGCCGTTAGGCATTACTTCGGGGTGGGGCCGTTGTCCTTTGGACCCTCCTAGATGACGGCTCTTCTGGCCACTCTACTTATTGGCTCGTAGCCTCGTCTGTGTATCTACGTATTTTCAGTGGGTGTGTGTGTGTGTGCGTGCGTGTGTGTGTGTGTGTGTGTGTGTGTGTGCGTGCGTGCGTGCGTGCGTGCGTGTGTATTTTTTCCAGTGTTTCTACGCGTGGTCATCTTCTATGTACATGTCTTAACATTTGCTCTTCTTGTCAAAGTCGCCATTTCCTTTGCGTTGTTTTTTTTTTATTTCTTGTTCCTCTTCTGTTCCACGCAGCGTAGGTCTTTGAGAACTTCGGCTGCGTATCAGGTTCTTTGGTGTAATTTTTCGTTCAATTACAGCCTCCCATGTTCTGCGCGCCTCACTGTAGCGCGGGCACTCGAAGAATACGTGTTGGGCACTCAAGTGAATCCTCATGATTGAATTTATAAAGATACGCCCGAAAGCATCCGTGGCCTGAAAGCATCTGGGTTAGGTAGAAATTTACCTCTCCGTGTGGGCGGTTGAGCCACATGTCAACCTGCGGGATCAAACGATGTGTCCATCTTCCGCTATTAGACGAGTCCCATAACAGTTGCCATCATCATAGGCTGTTGGCTCTCTCATTTCTTCTTATTTCCATTGCACTCAGCATGGTCAATCGTTTATGACTATATAGTGCTCTTCTCTCTTCTGCTAGTACTTCAATAGGGAACATCCCTGCAATGACACAGATGGCGTCCTCAGATCCATGCGGTAAGCGCTGGCAACACGTAGGGCGCTTAATCGGCAGACTGATGCCACTTTCCGTCTACATTCCTTTGTCTTGAGTGCATCCACCCAAATGGCAATGCCGTACGCTGATGCAATCGTGGATGTTAGCAGCGCTCTTCTTTTTTGTTTCGGACCTCCAACGTTGGGCATTAGCCGTGACAGGATGCTCCTGACATTTGACGCTTTAGTTTCGGCGTGCACCGTGTGTTGCTTGAAGCTGAGCCTGGCGTATATTATTACTCCCAGGTACTGGAGAGATGGTTGAGACGTAAACTCATAGTTGCCGACTCGAAGCGTGACAGACTCGCTTCGCTCGGGAGAAAAATGTCTCACGCGGTAAATAATCAACTTCCACACCAGTGTCGAAAAGTACTAGAACCGACTTATACAAAGCTTCATTTATTATGCATTTTTGTTGAAGTTTGCGCGAAATCGGGATTTGCGCATGCAGTTTCAAAAATTCCTTATTTAAGACATTAAATATTCGAATAACAAAATTTTTATTTAAATTTTATTTGTTACTCATTAAATTCTAAAATGGAGGTAGAAAAATAGAATAATAATACAAAAATAAATAATTAAATAAAGAATAGTTAGAAATTATGTTTTTGAAACCGATTGTTTTTAATGAGATAATATTAGAACCATAAATTAGTTAAGAGGAAGCTAAGTGCCAATGAATTAGCAGCGGTTTTCTTAAATTTCAGTAAAATTTTAATTAATTGTAGTAGTTTTTTGGGTTTTTTCAGTCTGTGATTCAATTGAACAACGACTATAGTAATTTTACCTACAAAATTTCTCTCCGTGTATAAGCTCCTAACTCAGAAAATTTTTTTATCTTCAATTTTATGGTGGTAGCCCTGCAGGATTTTAGAGTACGATTTTTGGAAAATAAACGATTAAAAATTCAGAACAACATCAAAATCTTTATTTTGACTCTATATTATAGGATAAAAATTTATTATCTTTAAATGAAAAAAAAATGGATTTTAGTTTATGTAATTATTCCACAGACATACATCGTCATCATTGTCTCTGATAATGTAAATATTATTTTGTTAATTATACATGTTTATTTATTATATAATTATTTGAAAAAAGTCTTTTTTCATCTCCTATATTATTCACGTACAATATTTTCAATAAAGCTCACCAAATATCTTTAACATTATTTTACACAGTAAGAATTAAGGCAAAATATAAAATAAAAAAACTTATTGCGTGATGACACCGTCAGTTCCGTGCAAGAAGGTTCTTTCTTGGCGAACGCTTCGAAGACTAAGATTTTTTGCAAAATTTTGTGACATCATTCCTGCACATAATTTAGGTTTTTAAACATAATATATAGTACGTAATAGTATTCTTTAAAAGATTCGAAAAATACATTTTTTCATCAATTATCAATTACAATGACGACCCAGCTAAAAAATGTCATGTGATATTTCATGTGACATATCATGTGACATTTCATGTGATATATTATGTGACATTTTTAAATCTTTCGTCACATGATTTATTATATGATATGTCAAATGAATGTCACGGAGAAAATAATATGAAAATTATAAACATTAATTTAACTTTATAAACATACAAAGGTTAATTTAACTTTAGTGTTTTTATAACGTAGAGAAACGAAGTAGTTACAAGAACTACGTCATGGATTCCCCTGAAACTAATAGTGACCCATCGCTAGCACATACAGAGATGACATGTGCAGCCACAGGGCAGAACGCTGTCTTGATCTTGAGATATGTCCCCTTGGTCCGGGTTCTCGACTGATCATGAATTTGACTCTCGTTACAGTCAAATTCCATTTCTGGACCTCTAAAGTGCCTCCACTACCTGATAATATTAAAATAGATTATACTTAACACACGTATACTTTACAAGATCAAAATTTAAATTTTATAGACAAATATTTACAAGCTTTGTATGAAAATTGACGTTATTTCTAAAAATAATATTAATTTACATAACTTCTCATAAAATATTTGTACTTTTTCATATAAAGTACGTTTTAACTTTTTTTTTTTTTTGTAGAAGAGGGAGGAAATCTTTAGACCGTCAGGGGGCCGGCCCCTGGGTGTGTGGGACTCTCCGGCACGGACGGTGCCGGCCTACCCACTAAAACCTCACCCCCTTGATGCATGCCCGCCGACTGCGCCCCGCAGTTAAAACTGCAGACCAGAGTCGGCGGGAGTGCATCGAGGGGACCTCCTCCCCCTGGCTCAAAACCCCGCCCCGGAATCCGCCGCTAGGCATTACTTCGGGGAGGGGGCCAGGGTGATTGACATCGGGGCACTCTACTTACTTCCAGCTTCCTGCTTACCTTAGGGGAGATCCGCCTTCTTTTGCTTGACGATGTCCTCGGCGAAGTTGGCAACCCTCCCCCAGTTCTCGATGCTCGAGAGCATGAGCGGGACGATGTCTTCCGGGGTTACCCTTCCGACATCGTCCTCTAGTCCGCTCCTTTCCTCTTGCCACCGCCCGCACACAAAGAACGTGTGGTGGGCGTCGTCTTTGGCGAACCCACAGTATATGCCCATCCGGTACAGGTACGCGCGGAAGTACCTGTGGTCAGTCAGCAACGTTTATCACCTTTAATAATAATGTGTATATAAATAATACACTTATTATATACATATTTATCTTTAAAATTTTATTTATTAATTCTTAAGGACATATATCCACAATAATTTTAAATATTGACGCTTATTTTATTGTACTTACCACTCTAGTCATACAATAATACTTTGCGCTCTTACATAAATAAATGATGTTACCTTGTACTGCTGGACTTGACAGCTACCTGAAAAATTAACATAAAAACAAAGAATCGGATACTTATGTTATGAAAATAATTTTTTTTAATAGGTTATATTTAAAAATGTTATACTTATCTGACACTTAACTTCTTCGTTGTAATTATTATAATTATTTAAAGCTTTACTAATTTCTTGATTCGTGAATATTTATTGAATTTGATGAAGTAGCCGCATGCATGACTGCAGGACTACTACAAAACTAAACAATGACAGCATACAGTGTGCCAACTTTATCAATGGTCATCAGTGCGATCGAAACGCGACCATGAACTGTCAGCTGTTGAGTTTAGTATACTAACTATAGTCACGCATGTGACGATTTCAGAACATTCAATAAATATTTAATAAATGTATATTTTTGAATTGTAAAACGATAAGTATAACAAAAGATTATTGGACACAACTTGGTCTGCTTCTTATTTTTAATGCAGAAATTGAGTGTCAGATAAGTATTATATTTAAAATATAACGTATTAAAAAAAATTATTTTCATAATATAAGTACCTGATTCTTTGTTCTTATGTTAATTTTTCAGGTACCTGTCAGGTCCAGCAGTACAGGGTAACAGCATTTATTTATGGCCTGAATGGTAAGTGCAATAAAATAAGCGACAATTTTTAAGATTATTGTGGACTATATATCCTTAAGAATTAAAAAATAAAGTTTTAAAGATAAAATATGTGTCTAATAAGTGTATTATTTGTATACACTTTATTATTAAAGATGATAAACATATTTTGTACAAAAAAGTACGAATATTTTATGAGAAGTTATGTAAATTAATGTTATTTTTAGAAATAACGTCAATTTTCATACAAAGCTTGTAAATATTTGTCTATAGAATTTAAATGTTGATCTTATAAAGTATACGTGTGTTAATTATAATATATTTTAATATTATCTAGGTAGTGGAGGCACTTTAGAAGTCTAGAAATGGAATTTGACTGTAACGAGAGTCAAATTCATGATCAGTCGAGAACCTGGACGAAGAGGACATATTTCAGGATCAAGGCAGCATTAGGCCCTGTGGCTGCACATATCCTCTCTATTTGTGTCAGCGATGAGTCTCTGTGAGTTTTAGGGGAATCCATGACCCGAATGTCATGTGTTTTCCTTGGTAGTTCTAAATAGTTACATATAAAAATTCAGTTTCAAAAATTCAAACTTAATGAAGAGAAAAGAGGACAGAATATATGTGAGGATAGAGTGGGGCGTTCACATAAAAAAATAGTCAGAACTCTTTAAATTGTTAAATAAAATATATTTTTAAAAATACATTAAACGAAGATTTATACATAAACTTTATAAATACATATATGTATATGGGCGATTCTTTGACAATTTGAAGTTAAAAAAATGTTTTTTCTCTCAAACTTTTTTAACATGTTCTTCATGATGTTTTGGATGTCTGTGAATTTTTTAAAATTTTTTGGGCTTTGATTTTCCAAGCTAAAAATTCTCCAAGTGGCAATTTTTATGAATTTTTAAATTTTTTGGCAATTTTCAACTTCATTTTCTTCCTAAACTATGCCTTTACGAAAAAACGATTTGGAATTTTTTTTGGTTATAAAAGAGTTATATTTTCAGAAAATTTAGCTAACTAAAGTGTATATCATATTCCATCAATGATTTAAAACCATCTTAAAATTTTCAATATAGCTTTAATTTTGAACTTAAGGCTTTAAATTATTATTTCACAATGTCTATACATTTTTTTCTAAAAAACTGAGACCTTGCCCACTTCAAATCAACAGTATTTGTACCTATAATGATACTTTCATGATTTTGTCGGAAATGGTATCGATAAATGAACTCTTAAAATTTTAAATATATAGATTTTAAATGGTTTTAAATCATTGATGGAATATGATATACACTTTACTTAGCTAAATTTTCTGAAAATATAACTCTTTTACAACAAAAAAGTCTCCAAGCCATTTTTTCATAAAAGGCACAGTTTGGGAAGAAAATGAAGTTGAAAATTGCTAAAAAATTTAAAAATTCATAAAAACTGCCATTTGGAGAATTTTTAGCTTGGAAAATCAAAGTCCAAAAAATTTTTAAAAATTCACAGACATCCAAAACATCATGAAGAACATATTAAAAAAGTTTGAGGGAAAAAAAATTTTTTTAACTTCAAATTGTCAAAGAATCGCCCATATACATATATCTGTTTATAAAGTTTATGTATAAATCTTCGTTTAATGTATTTTAAAAATATATTTTATTTAAAAATTTAAAGAGTTCTGACTATTTTTTTATGTGAACGCCCCACTCTATCCTCACATATATTCTGTCCTCTTTTCTCTTCATTAAGTTTGAATTTTTGAAACTGAATTTTTATATGTAACTATTTAGAACTAATTAATTTAATTAAAATAGAATAACAAAATTTCGTTTTTTTACTTTATAAAAATTATCTAATTGCAATCTTTCAATGCAGCAATTTTTTTTTCCGAATTCTATCAAAAACATGAATTTTTTAAATTGAAATAAACAATATTTTTATAACTAATTATACTCTTTAAAAGAATCACATATACATTAATTATATACATTTAAAAAAAATTACTTGCACTTTATAATAAAATTCATGTAAACACTAAAGTTAAATTAATCTTTATATTTTTATAAAATTGTTTTATTTTTATAAAGTTTTGTCGAGAAGCCAGCGGACTTCGAGTTCGCGGCACTTATTACTCTATAGCAGTGTGGCGCAGTGAACACGGCAGCGCTCCCTTTTCCTCATTTCTCTACAGCTTTGCGGGCAGCGCTCTACACACTCGAGAGACAGAACTGGAAGCAGCAGCAATTAGAGGACCTGTGCTCGAAGAATTGGATTCATCCAAATAATAAATCATATAAAATAGTGAATAGCCGTATTTTTTATTGGAACCTCCCGCACCTCCAAACCCCGCTGCACCGTTAAAATCCAACAGGTTAAGGGCCAGCACGCTGGAGGCGGTTTTTCAACCCCGTTGAGTTTTTTTATTGGATGAGTTAGAATAGGGTAACCTAGAAATGGCAAGAGAGGTTATCTTTACCTCCCCTCGAGCTTCAAACAACTCCGTTTTTGAGGGTCTAACCCGAGATTCGCGAAGATTTAGAGTAGTTTTTTTTAGATTGAAAATTCGACGTTAAGATTTCTTTTCGCAAAAAGTAAAAGTGACGCAAGTGCGCGATCGAACTAAAAGCGAATTCTCTCTCGGTCGAATTCTGGGAATTGGCGAATACGAGCGATCGGGCGAAACAAAAGAGAGATAGCAACCAGTGGTCGAATTGGTTCTTTCTATGAGAGGTACTAACCTGGTAGTGGACGTATATAGAGTGTAATGAAAATGAAAATGACGCTACCCACGTGGAAGCGGAAGAAAGTTTTTTTTGAGATGATTTTTCTTTCTACCGGGTGGTAAAAGAGCTAAATAATTCCGGAATCCCTCCCTGGATTAAAGTTAAAGCTCGACAATTATTTATTATATATATGTATATATATATACACACACGGTGGCTTGGAGAAAAAAAATAAAACATGGAGCACAGATAATACTGCCGTGCAGAGAATTCTGGCTCGAATTTTCGGCAGTTATTTACTGAATCGCTTTTGGAACTGCATAAATGCATGGCTATCCAGCCGACATTATTGACGATATTATAGTACGTGACGTCAGGTTTGGAGGGAGCGCGAATGCGGAGCTAGGACGATCAGAAATAAAAACCAACTTTGAGCTAACTCAACTTGTTGCACGACTGAGTTAGGGAAAAAGTAAAAAGATTGGTGTGACCAATAAACTGAATGAGGTTAGAATAATAGAAGCATTTGTAAAGAGGGTCATCTTGCAGAATGAGCGAAAAGGGAGACAATAGTCGGGCACACCATCAAGATGGAACTGACAACAGCCCGGGTAGCTATTTTTTTTCTTCTTTCCTCAAAATCACCTTCAATAGAAGTTTAAAGAATTATACATAGAGTACTTCAATGACGATTAAAACCACAGAAGTAGATGCAACATTTATTTTATAGATTTATATTTTTTTCTCTTTCTTGTTTGTAAAATTTATACTTAAAATTCGATATAGAATATTGTGAAAAAAAAGAAGTAGACTTATAAACAATTAAAAGGAAAGATGAATAGAATACAGATCTGTAATATACATACATACATACATACATACATATATAATAGACAAAAATCAGACTTAAATTAGAGTAGACTTAATAAAAATCCAAACATTTAGTAGAATAATTGTTTATATTAATATAGATAGTTAAAACGATGGAATTATATCATTTACCCCGCCGGGTAAGCCGTCGTTCTGTGGAATTAAACCGTCAACACGAGCCCGAATAGACTTCGTGTCAATATTGGAGACAATGAAGGAAACTTCCAACCAACAAAAAGAGGTTATGAGCAAAATGGCTCAAATTGTAAAAGTCCAAAAAAAATCAGCTGGACCTTCAATAGGCTATGATTAGAAGGTTAAAGGTAAGTCCTACATTGCACAACTCCACCTCTCGAGAATTAGAGGAACAAGGAGAAGTAGATTTGACTACACAAGAGCTGCAATTAAATTAAAACGCGATAGGTGAATTAAACAGAACTTTTAAAGATTTTACACAATCGTTAGAGTAAAATAAAAAACCAAAATTAAACATTAAACAGGACTGTAAATTAACGCAAAAAATGACACTAAAAGCTTGGCTAGACTACTTATATTCTGAACTAAGATCGAACGACTTACTTGACGTAGTTGACGAAACCGTAGAGACACCGAAAAACTTAACCACTAAAGATTTAGAAATGAGATCATCTATTGTAAGGGACATAATTATCAATCACCTTGATGAATATTACCATAAAAAAATACTGGATATCGCGGACTCTAAAGATATTATCGGAAAAATTAAAGAATCTAGAAGGATAGAAGCTAATGTGACTGCCTTTTCAGTTAGAGCGCAGCTGTATCGCATAACAATGCATAATAAAGAAAAGGTTAATGAGTTTTGTGATAGATTTGATGCAATTATAAGAGAGTACGAAAATTGCGACACAGGCGCGCCTCTAGCTGATGAAGAGAAAAGGTCAGCCTTCTATCAAACAGTGATAAATGTGAATACAGAGCTTCGAGCCACGTGTTTAATTAAAAGACAAGCCGATAATAAAGAAATGACATTAGAAGAAATGAAAACCTTTCTATTACAGTTAGAAGTAGAAAACAAAAATTTAGACCTAAATAAAAAGGGCCCCAGTGCGAACTTCGAACAAAGACAAACAACCTGACAAGCAGGCTCACACGCGACCTTGCTACCTAGGTAGATCTACAAAACATCCATCCCGAAAATCCATATAGACTGAGCGAAAATCCACGTGGGCCGATCGAAATCCACGCAAACTGAGCGAATATCCACGTGGACTGACCGAAATCCACGTAGACTGAGGGAACATTCATGTGGGATCAAACGAATATTCATCTCGAATATCTACGTGGATCGAGCTAATATCCATGTAGACTGAGCGAAAAGCCATTTGGATCGCTAAAAAATCCAACTGGATCGATCGAACATTTATTTGAAAAATCCATGTGGATAATCCACGTGTATCGGTCAAAAATCTATGATCGATCCATGCAAAAGCCATGTTGATCCACGCGAAATCCACCCAGATATCCACCTGGATATTTTCAACAGAGTATAATCGGCGCTGTGTACATTGTACAGACACGCACGTACGTACGTACGTACGTACGCACGCACGCACGCACGCACACGCATGCGCACATATACAGGGTGTCAATTAAGTCCCGGGAATGCTGTATATTTTCTTACGTAAAGTATTTCTGAAAAAGGTCAAGGTTATTTCTTAAGTAACTTTCAAGGAGGAATCCAACGGTGACCTTCAATTTGACCTTGGACTTGTCCTTCAAGCTTATTTCAAGGTCAGCTTTTTTTTTTAAATTGAAACCCTCATTTTTCACACTGCAATTCACAGAGCGGGAAATTTTACATTCAGATACGTACTTGAGTCAGAGCCAGTGTTTGTCGATTGCCGATGTGAAAAATGAGGGTTTCCATTTTAAAAAAAAGTTGACCTTGAAATAACCTTAAAGGACAAGTCCAAGGTCAAATTGAAGGTCATCATTGGATTCCTCGTTGAAAGTTACTTAAGAAATAAGCTTGACCTTTTTCAGAAATACTTTATCTAAGAAAATATCAGCCGTCCCGGGACTTAATTGACACCCTGTATAATCACATACAGATACTTCATTGCTCTGCATTAAGGGTACAGTACAGTCAAAAAAATATTCTGTATTTTTTTTATTTATTCAACCAGAGCAACACAATAGTATACATGTCATTGTTGCTGACTTCCATCTGGAACAGCAAAAACATCCTACAGAGGTAGTCAAGCCACTTGTACATAGGTCTGGAAAATCTTTTTTAAAACTAACTTAAATTAACGTAAAACTAACAAGGAGAACACGTGACGTTCGGGTGGCAGATTGCATCCAAACTGAGTCATATGTCTTTCCTTGGTCCATCGATCACTTATCTGGAGTTTTAGAGCTTAACGCTCTCCCATTCTCCAGATATTTTAAATGAGCTTTCCAGTCGGAGACGAAGCCACCTTCCCTGTCCGAGCATAGGAAACTCATTTTACAACTCCAATTCTTTGTATATCCACTTTCTGCAATCATAAGAAATATATTACAACTAAAATACATTAAATTTATGCATATTAAGCTTAATTAAGTTTAATTAAGGGGGTTATATACCGAAAAAATTTCAAAAAATCAATTTTTTTTTTTATTTGATTTTTTGATTCTATACTTTATCCAAAACTTAGAAAAAAAATTTCAGGCACAAATTAAACAAATTTTAAAAGTTACGGCTTAAAATGTAATTTTCTAAAAATATTAAAATTAAGATTTGCTAAATAAATCAATGTATAAATAGTTTAATTATGATTTTAACATTATCAAACATTTTTCTATCATGCTTTAGTAATTTTGGTTAATTTGATAAAG
>JAWWML010034801.1:0-10759 GCA_035047165.1 Ormyrus rosae
TTTAATATTTTTAAATTAAGAAAAACTGTAAAATATTGGTAGATTTTTGATAAATTTTTTGAATTTTCTTAGTTTTTGAATGATGATTTCTATTTATTAACTTCATTTTGAACAAATAAATAGATAATGTGTCAGCCAACGAATAAAGTAAACAGTAGCAGCCAAAGCGCATAGAGTGTTACATTATAGAACATGTGCCATAATATTAGGGTGCATTCTCATTGTCGAAATCTGACTGTCCTGACGCGTCATAGACGTCTCGTACTATGTATTTTGTAATACATTTCGTATTATGAATCAGAAAATTTAAAAAATAAAACGTGTGAAGGGATTTCCTTCACAGGTTCGCGCAGCCGAAATTGGCTTCGAAAGAGCAAGCGAAACGACGCACGAGAGTCCAGTCGCTCCGTCGAGGTTTCGCGTGTATGAGTGAGTGTATGGATGGATGTGTCAGAAGCGCGCGATTTTTAGTTTTCAGGACATCAGCGAAACTTCCCGAAACCCCAGCAGAGACATCACCGTCGCACCAAGTTCCTGAGGCGTGAAGCCGAGTCGGAGATGCTCTCCGCGTGCGACCAGCGATCCTCGCTCTCCCCTTCGGCGAGGGCAAACGACCTGCAGCTAGAGTTACGCGGCCTGGCCCACCGCTTGAGATTTGAAAACTCGCTGCCAGCCGCCAAGGGACGAGAGCGAGGTAAAACTGGCAACGGCGCGGCAGCTGATCCGGCGATCAACGTTGGCCGCCAGCGCGACGATCAAGGCGACGACCAACACTCTCCTGCTTCGACTCGCACGCGCCGGTCGCATTTTATAGAGGGTTTCGACTCTACTTCAAGTTTCGCAGTGTAAATCTTTTAACGGTTTATTTTCGGTGTTAGATTATTTGATTAATTTAACGATTAAAACTTAATTTCGCGGACGCGTTTCGTTTCTGATTTAATTTTGTGTGTTTGTGTGGACGAGTGTGTGTACGAACGAGTCAGCTTCGCTACCCGGGACGGAGGACCTCGACGGTGCCGGCTGCCTTCCGTACCGCCGTACGAAACGGCTACCGCATTCGTAGCAAAAGTAAGAGTAAGTTGAAGCTTTTCGACGTCTGTGAAAGAGCACGACCTCACGGGAATTTACCCCTCTCCGAGGACTAGCCGGAGGGTACTTTGTTGTTGCGGAAATAAATAAAGTGTTGTGTTATTTTTTTTTAATTAGTGATTTCATTGATTTATCTACCCGTTTCGAGGACTAGCAAAGTGCTACATCATATGACATAAATAAAAGAATAGCTCAGTGGTAAAGAGTTTGCTTAGAAAGTACAAAGTTCTGGGTTCAAGTTCAGGTTCGGGAGAAATTTTTTTTTTTATTTTTATCATTTTACTAATGAAAAAAATCTCTAAATAAAACTTTTTAACTTATAAATTACTAATAGCATGAGAAAAAATATAATAGTATTTATTTGTCTATTTAAGCTATAATATTCTCAAGAAAGAATTATTTAGAATAAATTAAATAGTGTTGGACATTTATTCGATGATGCTTGATAACAATATATGGTCAAGCTATTGCCGATTGAGTTTGTAGACTTTACGAATGTCTTTCGCATATATTGCTAATAGCACTTTCCAATATATTGTCCATTTGTTTGATTTTTACGCGAGTCTTGATTCGTTCGGTTCATGATTATACAAAATATTAGAAAATTCAGTAAGGTATTTGATCAATGAAATCTTGTCTTGTTATAGCTGTAGGCCCAATATTTTCAAAAACAAGTCTTTGTGCTAATGATGCTCTAACGTAATCAATTACCGAACTTACAGTTTGTCTACTACCATAATCGAAAACCACTTTCAGAAAATCATCACTTAAGCCTTGTCTTAGCTTGCATAAGAAAAGCAACAAATCTTTTCTTTGAATGTATCTAAGTTTATCATTTATAAGGATGGGGTCATAATATGTTAATAAATTTTGGAATTGCAATTTTGTTATTGGTGCAATACACTTAAATTCTTCATCGCTGAAACTATTTTCGTCAACAAACCTACGTTTAGCTGCCGTAACGTCTCTAAGTTGATAAAAAAATTCCAACATTTGTGTTCCTTTAATTACGTATGGTCTATTTATGTACTGTAGGCCAGCTAATAAAAAGTTTAAGATAAAACCATTCGCATTAAAGTGATGTTCACATGACTTCACATTTTCAGGAACTAAAATATTTCTTTCTATAAAAATATTAACTTTAGAAGCTAATGATAGTCTATGCAAATCATGTTCAACATTGCATATAAAATAAATTTGACTAGCTGTTTGTCTTAATACATTGAGATGGAGGTAGTAGGATCTGCTTCCATAATTTCAATTTCTTATCGAATAGATCTATTGCAGTTAGAACATAATTTAGACAAGTTTCATATTTGAAGTACTGCGTCGCAAACAAAACAAAGATTTCTCGGTTTCCCAGCCACATTTTACAACAATCCTCAAAACTATTGCTATGAAAACGTAATGGATATTTATTGGATACAGAATGGGAAAATTAATCCGATTCTTTTACAAAATGATTAAAAAAGAAGTAAGTAAACAAATAAATAAAAAAAAATAGATTTTTAACCTTTGTAAGGAATTTTTGCAATCAAGTAATAGAAATAAAAAAATCACAGGTTATTTATGATAAAAAAATGTTTAAGTAATATTGATTAAATCAGTAAGGTAGAAAAATATTTTGCTGTAATTAACTGAACGTAAAATAAATATATCAAAAAATATGGCAAAAATTGTGTATGAGTTTCAAAAATCAGTTGTATCCATTAATGCATTTTCAAATTCACCTTTGTATTTCAAGCGATAACGAAAAAAGATCTTGTTAGTAAACGCTTGCACACACGCACACACACACACACACACGCGCGCGCGCGCGCAAAAGGCCATAAAAGTCTCCTAGGAGATGAGGCTACAGTAATCAGCAAAGCACTTGAAAAAGAACTCGAGATAAAAAATATCGATGAAGCCACAAACAAGGAGGACGATCTCGAGGCGTTTGAAAGCGCCGTCGGACAGGACATTGAAATACCTGCAGAAGGCGTATGGAGGCACACAAACGGCAACTGTAAGATTGGCGTCAGCCGTGGCCAAGAAAATTGTTAGGGAATACGGCAAGATCAGGATAGGCTGGGTCAGTTGCCGAATAAAAGGAGTAAGCAGGTCCGTGAAATGCTTTAAGTGCTGGGCATTTGGACACCTTGCAAGCAAGTGTAAGAATCTAGTCGACCGATCCAACCTTTGCGTAAAATGCGGAGAGGGTAGACACAAGGTTGCTGAATGCAAGGAAAGGCTAAATGTGCCCTCTGTACTGAAAAGGGCAGCATACAGGACTGTACACACGTTGCTGGTAGCATCAGATATCTAACATATAAAGATGCACTACAAATGACCAGCAAAAGAACGAAATGAGGATAGTGCAGCTCAACCTTAATCACTGCAAGACTGCACATGACTTGCTCACACAGACGATGCAGGAGCTGAAGCCTGATTTGGTGCTGATCTCGGAACCATACCGGCATCTGGGGACACAGCTCTGGGAGGTGGATGCCAGCGCGAAGGCCGTTCTCTTATCGTGCGGTAATTATGCATTCTAGGGTAAAGTTAACAGTTCAGAAAATGGTTTTGTGAGAGCTAAATTGGACGGAATATATTTCTATAGCTGTTACGCTCCACCTAGTCTGACTATGAGCGAGTTTACCAACTTTCTAGAACGACTGCGGATGCGAAGCAGCATTCTCCTGCGGCAATAGCCGGGGACTTCAATACCTGGGCAGTCGACTGGGGCAGTAAGGAAACCAATTCTAGGGGGCAAATACTGCTTGAAGCGATTTCTACGTTAGACTTGGTATTAATGAACAGCGGGAACGAATCCACGCAAGAGGCGAGGCAACATCGATAGTGGACCTCACCTTCGTGAGTAGCGCCCTTCTCAGAGGTCAATACTCGTGCCAGGTCATGGATATCTACACCGCCAGCGAACATCGAGTAATATCCTGGGAAGTCTCTAGTGGCCAGAGAGCCAAAACTCCACCCAAGAAGATCAACGGAATCGGCTGGAAGGCAAGGGCCTTTGATTATAACACGTTCCGGGAAGCCTTGGACAATCGTTCGATCAATGGTAGTAGTGCTACAGAGAGGGCAAATGACATCATCACGAGAGTGAAAAAGGCTTGTGATGCCACTATGCCACAAAAGCGTACAGCTCGCAGGCTACCATCAGTGCATTGGTGGAACAGTGAAATTACCTCGATACGCAAAGAGTGCAAGCGGGCAAGGCGACTGGCTCCGCGTGGACGGAAAAAGCCAACCACGCGGAACTGGAGAAGAAATACAAAGAGGTACGCCGTAAGCTAAGTAAAGCCATCAAGCACAATAAGAAGAAATGCTAAGAAGAGCTCTTGAATGAAGTCGATAGTGATCCGTGGGGTAGACCGTACAGAGCGGTAATGGCAAGACTGAGAAGCCAGCCAATATCAACACCTACGTGTCCTGACCTTTTGAAAAGTTAGTTTTTCTAGCCAATTGGAAACAACAGAGACTAGTAATCTTGCTCAAGGGGAAAAAGCCCCCAGACGGAGCCCCATTTTACCGACCGCTCTGTATGTTCGACACGATTGGTAAGATATTGGAGCGAATTATCTATGGAAAAATCGAAGCAGTAGTCGCATCGTAATTGTCCGACAATCAATATGGCTTCCGTAAAGGCCGCTCGACTCTGGATGCCATAAACCGGGTCGTCGCCACTGCAAGAGAAGCGATATCCGGCAAAAAGTGGGAAAGAGGCACAAAGAAGTATTGCCTTGTGATAACGCTAGGCAGACGGCACCACCCCGAAGTAATGCCTAACGGCGGTTTCAGGGGTGACTCAGCTATAGAGAAAAGGTTCATGCGTTTAAGTGAGTAAGAATCTCACACTACCAGAAAGTGCGGTCCCTTCCTGGTGTCTCTTGGTGGCAAGGAGTCGTCAGCCGGCCGACGCAGTCTGTCTATGGCCGCGTCGGTTGATGAAGATTTCCCATACTCCCTCGTAAAATAAAAAATAAAAAAAAACACACACACATACACACAAAACTGGTGTCGGAATACTGGTCCCACATCCAGCGCCTCCCCAGGTGGCGGATAGGAAACGCTCGTCAAGAATGGCGGGTTTCGGCAAAATGAAATACCCGGGGCGAACCAAAACCAGCATATCGTTAGGCCTATGTAGAAGAAAGTTATCGACCTATCTGTCTCAGAAATCTTTTAATAAAGGGTAAAGATTAAAAACTGTATTCCTGGTACTGTCAAACTGCCAAATATCACAATGGCCCAGGTCAGTCTAGCCAACATGGTCTAACAGCACTACAATCTAGCATAATCTTCTCAATTTCAGCACTGTCATTTGGCGATCAAACTGAGCTAGGTTATGGCTGAGGTGGGGTGGGAGGGGAGAGGCCTGTTGAGGTTCACACACACACACATGCACAGTCACATGAATATATACACCTTCTACATACACCTAGTCACAATTACTACAGATAAACACTATACATTTCTAATGCTGCAGAAATTCAAAAAAACTGAACTTCAGATGGCTGTAGTCCAGCGGCATGAATTTTTAGGGTTTTGCGCACGTTGAGACTTTTAATCTACACGTTGAGAACTATCTTTTAATAAAGTTTCATTGCATTCTACGGAAAGCCATTTTCAATAAGGTTTCTACGAGATCCATTTTTGAATTTGATAGTTTATCGAAAGATATATAGTCCTTATCATTTTTATACTGTTACATAAGCATGCAGCAAGATTTAATATAAAAACTGTTTTAGCTCGTGTGCTCCTATATTAATGTATAAAGGTGCGGTCGCCTCTCAGTCACGCACCGGCCTTCGGCGTGATCCGGCACGCCTTAATGTAAGTATAATTATTAACTTATATATAATTATTAACAATTATAAACGAATAAAAATAAATTGGATGACGGGGAAACTTATACTTGCCTAAACATAAACCTTTGTTAAAAGGTAATTTTTTAAGATCTCTCAAATCTTTTAGAAACTAAAAATTGTATTTCTTGTTTAAAATATTTTTTCTATGAAAAATAAAATTTTTAATAATATGAAAATTTAAAATATATCTATCAGAAATAAATGTTAGGATGTAACGCCAGCGCTTATCGCGAATTTAAATTGCGTGCCGCGTTACGATAGTTCAACGAGCAGCCGCTAGACGGCTACCTGTTTCACCCGGAATCCGCTAGGTGGCCGCCCGCTCAATTCACCCACCTTGAGTTTAAACTAACTCCGGACGGGCATATAAGCGATAACGCGACCGACACCAGTATGCTCCGGTAAACCGGCTTAAGATAAGAAGCCAGACTATAGGACTTCCAGGTCCGGGTTTACCCAGGCACCATAGTGCGGCTGGCAGGGTTCAACCTCCAGCTTGCCACACAGAGGTGGAGGCTAACCCCCTCCACCTTTACACTAAAAATGATTTGGACGTTTAACCTATAAAGCGTTCGCGACTAACCACCACCCCGACCGACACTACCCTGCCGCGATACCGCGTGGAGGGTTACCGACGTTACAGGGTTCTACCCTACCCTACCGGCCTTTCCATTCTTCCGGGGTGGTTAGTATAGAACGAAGAGCTTTATCTTCGACGTGTAAGCATCGAGTATAAAGCTCCCCCACTCATTTGTACATATAGATATTAATCATTAGTTCGTTTAAATATTAGTTTTAAGTACTCGCACATACACACCGCGATATATACTTGCGCTAACCGTAGAGTCACGTACACCTTCTAACCGTAGCCTTAAGCTAGCTTTACCTGTACAGTGAACTGACTGCGGATAATTTCAGCATTACCGACCGCAGAGAACCGACACCTGGGGGTGACAACATTGTACATTTACCGATTAAATAAATTGTTTACTTGTTTACCTTAACTACTGCCTCTTTACTATACCCTATATCATCCACGGGGATAGTCGGCAGTCCGAGTGGCTTACGCTGTGGGGCGCAACTTGCGGTAAACCACACTACCGACTGAACGCTACAGTACGCGACACCAGCGACACCTCGGTGCCCGCTTACTCTAACGTTACAAGCGGACTAAAAAAGTTTTAATTGTATACTACTTAAAATTGTATACTACTTATCACACATTTTTTGGCTTGGGAAGAGAAAAAGTATGATCAGATTTTTAAAGAATATTTGTTTGCTTTAATAACTTCAATTATAGTAATGATTATATACGAATGAAAAAAATGTGCGTGTAGAGCGAAGATACTTGTTTATGTATCAATCTTCTTTTCATAGTAATTTTAATTTTAAATTTCAAATAGACTATTTATTACTATTTGGTTGCTTGACATTACTAAAATTATAATTTCTCTTGTTTTAATAAATGCTGCTTTTTTAGAAACTTGTGAACCAAAAAATATTTTTCATGTATGTTTATAAATTCCAATAATTGTAATACTCAATTATGTATAGAAGAAAATTATAAAAGATTAATGCTTAAAAAATGTAACCTTTTTGTAAATTTTTTCTCATAAAATTTATGAAATAACTAGATTTATAAAGCTAATGTACGATTTGTATGAAATGCCAGACTAAAAATGCTTAGGAGATTGAAATGGAACTTATAATATTATAATATTATATTTTAATTTTTCACGAATAAAAATAGTTAAAATCTTTTTCACTTTTTGCTTTCGATAAAAATATATATCTCAATGATTGTTATATACACTTCAGGAATGTTTCCGTTTGTCAAGTACCTTTAAGTGTTACCAAATAAATTTGTTCTAGTTATACTTGAGGTTTAATCAGTTTTTAAATACAATTTTTAAGATTCAAATTGAAGTTATAGTTCGTAAAATTTTGTAATCCAATAGAATAATAATTACATTTCAAGCTTTGTTATCAAAAAGTTTCATTGCATCCATCGAATCATTCATTTGCTTTGTAGAGCTATTCTACATTCCTATATATTCGTATATTAAACATGAGTACTATTCACGTAAAATAAACTTGTTAAAAAATAATATATTTAGTGAGTGAGCATCAGCGAGCAAGGTAATTGACGCTAGTTTTTAATTACGTAACTATTGTACTTCAAATGTATCTGTCGTAAAAATCACATAAAAAAATTATATTTTTTGTTTCTTTTAATACAATTTAACTAATTTTTTTAATAGATCGTTTTATTATTAACGTAAAAATACCTTTTCTATTTTTACAAATAAAAATAATACCTTTTTTATTTTTTATACTTGCTTTCTTAGATTACAGAACACCTAATTTAATGAGGTTAATATTCACCGTCTGATTTTTTCACGTGAAAAAAGCATCTGACTTCTTTATATGTCGAATTGGGCCAAAAGACATTTGAAAAACACGAGTGTTTTTTTAGTTAAAAATATTATGTTCTTTTTCAATAGAGATCGCTTATTATGCACAATATTATTATGTTATTAAACTACTTTTTTGAGAATAAACTTTTAAAAATAGCTCCAAATCATTTAATTTTGCACGAACAATTGTATTCTTTAAAGTAAAATGTTCTTTAGCGTAAAACTCTGAACAGATTTTATGTACCTTCTCTTAAATCTAATAATTATTGCTTGTTATGAAATATTACTAATATCAATTGAATCAAAAATGATCTAACGTCCGATTATTCGCTAATAGTTATTTTCTTACAAATTCTTTTTAAAATAAGGATAAGAGACAACTATAAAAAAGACTTACAACTATAAAAAAGTACATAGCAATAATTTTACTAGAGAATTTCATTTGAGTATCATGATAAAACTTTAGAAATAGATTAAATAATTAGGTAAACAGTCAATTACGTAAATGAATTACATACACCCAATTTTATTGCAAAGTTTTCACTGCACTAAAATAAAAGAAAGTATTTTTTTAAGAGATAGTATTTGATTATTTTTATTATAGTCTTTTACTTTCAAATACTTTTAAAAATAAAAGCATAATGTGGATATCTGCATAAATTATCTGACAAATTCTGCTGTGCGACTGCGCATATTATATGTACACTATGGTTTTTTGCTACATATTAATACTTTTCAATAAGTTTTTAAGTATTTTAATGAACTGTAATAATTTACTTTTATTTTAATTTAGTATTAGCATCCCATTTTATATATCAATTAAAAAATGAATTTGTATTATCGTATTTGCTATTCAATCAAATTGCTTAAAAGTAATTAAAAACTAGAAACATTTAACTAACAATAAAAAAGACAGTGTATAAAATATACTATGCGCAGTCGCAAAAACAATATATATATATATATATGAAAATCTATAAAAATACTCAAATCTCCGGTTTGCTATATATTATAGATTTTCATAGATTTGTAAATATGCCATAGATTATTCCTGTTTTTCGATAGATGGATACCAGTTATTATTTAATTTTAAAAAAGAATCATTTTTCTACTATATATGACTTTTTCTGCTATGTCTGATTAAAAACTAGGTCTCATCTTTCTGAGGATGTTTCAAATTAATCGCTCTTTGAGCATTCCAAGTCAATATTTGATTATCAGCTACCCACATAGCACCATATCTAAAAAATATCGTGCTAATATCGCACGATAATTACACACGTATTTTGCGATTATTGCGTAATAATCGCGCCATTTTTACGAGACCTAATCAGGCGCTTTCCTATGTAATAATCGTGCGATTATTGTTCAAAAGTATTTTTTTAAAGTACAAAAGTAAATTCAATAAAATCCATATTCAATAAAATATAATGCAATTTTAACATAAATATATGCAAGTAAATTTATATAAGTTTTTCAAATCAAAAATTCAAATAAAAGTTTTGCTTTTTGGGACTCCTTCCACTTCCAATGTTGCTGCCGTAGAACAAAGTCCATGATCCCTTCTAAATGACAAAATAAAATCATAAGATTTGTATTTTATTAAAAAAAGTAGGAAAAATTGGCTTTAAATTATACCGGTTAATCAAGCCATACATTGAAGTATATATTCAATACACATAAATAATTACTTAAAATAATGCGTGAAAATTTTCTAAAATTCTGTAACGAGACAAATATTCACTCACTTCGTTATTTGGTTTTAAGCTTATAATAATAGCCAGGAGACAAATAAGGTATTAAAATTTTATATTTACAATAATGTAATGCTGCTGATTTTCTTAAATTTTCATAATCTGTCATTTCTGCTATTTCTCTCATGTATTAAAAGTTATTAATAAGTTAAGTAAACAAGAAAAATAAATGCACCAAAATTAATAATAAATTTAACTTACTTCAGTTCTATCTAATTGCAAAATGTAATTTTAGTCCTCTTAAAATTTGCTTATCCGCTACCAATAATGAAAATTGATTTATTTTATATATATTGTTGGTTATCCATTTTAACTTTACAAGCTTAATTAAGGAACTTGACACAGCAGAAATATTCTGCATTAAAAAAATATTTTTATTAAATTAATGAACATGTAGTTTTAACTTTTGCTTTGTGTTCTTCAATTACATTTTTGTAATGAAAACCTTAATTGCTAAACTCCCGAAAAAAAAAAATAGACAAAACATAAAGAATCAATTCAAAGATTTTAATTACACAACTAGCAGGAATTCCTCCCTCGCTAACGCTCGGTCGGTTGATTAACGTCTTTTAAATGATGATTCATTTTTTTTAAATAGAATGTTTTTAAAAGTAAGTAAATGTTTTTT
>JAWWML010034802.1:0-10759 GCA_035047165.1 Ormyrus rosae
ACAGTACTATGTTATATATATAATCGCGATACCATACATAACTTAAAATCGTTATAAAACAAAAACTAGTAGATGAATTTCAAAAATTCTTTTTAATTTTGAAAGTTTAGTTAAGACTTTTTTCTCTTAAATTATAGGAATTTTTATGCTCTTTAAAATAGTTTTTGTTTGATTGAAATACCTCAGTCCTATCATTAAAAAAAGTAAAATTAAATTTTTAAAAAAGCAAAAAAATGAGCCGTGAATGATTCAACTCCGTTCAGTAGAAGCTGAGATCTAGGCGTACACACACACACACACACACACCCACGCACGCACGCACACACATCCATACAGACCTTTTTCAAAAACCATTTATTCTTGTTCCTGACACCTGAAAATACAATTATAACAGATTTTTCGAACAACTCTAAAAATTACTATCATAAAGCTTCCTCTAAGGGGAAGCAAAAATCTTTAACAAAGATTCTTGCAAAATTTATTTTCTATGAGATTCTTGCAAAATTTATTTTCTATGAGACAATTTATTTTCTATGAGATCCAGGAAGTAAATTCGCCTCCTGCATTCGTACCTATGATCTACAGACCGTTTAAAGAAGCTTTTAACAAAGATCCAGTTTTCATCGACAAGTCACGAACTTTTATATTTGATTATAGTCATAAAGTATAAACGCCGATTTTCTGAAAAAAATGATGATGCTAAATAGGCTGAATGTTTGCTGCAGCTGGTGCAGCATGGTGCCACATTTTGTATTTGGATTGACGAAATTTTCGTGGATGATAACGACATTATACTTGGGCACTGCAACATTCCAGCGACTTTTTATAGTAAACACAATTTCATAAAAATGACAATTGCTTACAAAACACGTTCTTACTCAATTATATCTTTGAGTATCGTGATTTTAAAAATATTTCAGTCAGCTCCTTGGTTGAGAAGTTCCTTTAACTTCTTCTGACCGGCACCATGAGTGCACAAATAAAAAATATTTTTTCATGGTACTATTATTCTTTTGCCCCTAAAAACTTCAAATAGATAGACATATATCCTTTATTGTATATATTTTCTTATATAAATTCCTTTCCTCGTATGTGGACACTAGTACTATTTGGAATGAAAAATTGCGTGGGAGTCGTTTATATATTCAAACAATAACCCACTACCAACCCCAACCCCTTTCATCCCACTGGTTAACTAAAGAAATAATCCGCAATAAATATTTTTTACAGCACTTTTAGTGTAATAACGGTCGCGATAGATTTTGCTTTCTTCCGATTGTAATTATAATAAGCAAAAATTAATTTTTAATTAAATAACATGATCGCTTCTCGTAAACTTTTATTCAAAGTAGTTAATGCCACCGGCGATTTCATAAAAAAAAAAAATTAGGGTACGTCACAATCGTAAATTCAATATTTGTCCACATATGTGGACGTCGGTCACAAGAAGCTAAAAGAATTTCACTTTAGAAACATTAATATTAGCAATGTTATCCTAGCAATCTCGCATTTTTCGTCTCAAGCGAAAAGATTTGACAGCATACCATAGAGTGTTGTAGTGAAGTCTCTACCGGTGATTAGATGGTTTTTACTTAAATTATTTAACTCCTTCTTTACCGGTAAATTTTCTGTACTTTGGGAAAAGCTTATGTAATTCCTCTTAAAAAAGCCCCATCTTTAACATCGGACTTCTGTCTAATAGCTCTTTTATACTTTATGTCCAAGGTGCTGGAAAAACTCACCCATGAGCAGCTGTATGAATTTCTGACTAAACATAGTGTTTTGGATCCTTCCAGGCGGAATTTAGATCTTTTCATTTGAGTGAGACTGCTCGATTGAGACTGCTCTAATGAAACTAACGGATGACGCCAGTCATGAGATAGAAAAAAAACTAGTCACCATTTTACTAATGTTTGACTTCAGTAAGGCCCTTGACAAGATATTACCATTTTGATTTTTTTGACTCTTGGGGGCAAATATTGCTTGAAGCAATGACTACATTAGACTTGGTCTTAATGAATAATGGGAACGAACCCACGTTTGCAAGAGGCAAGGCAACATCAATCGTGGAGCTCACCTTCGTAAGTAGCACCCTCCTCAGAGGTCACTACTCGTGAGAGATCATGGATATCTACACCGTCAGCAACCATCAAGTAATATCCAGGGAAATGTCCAGCGGTCTGAGAGCCAAAAACAGTGCTACGGAGAAAGAAAATGACATCATCACAAGAATGAAGAAGGCATGTGATGCCACTATGTCACGAAAGCGTGTAGTCAGCACACTTCCACCAGTGCATTGATGGAACAGTGAAATTGCTCCGTTACGCAGACTGCTTGCAGGCAAGGCGATTATCTCAACCTGGACGGGACAAAGGCAACCATGCGGAACTGAAGAAGAAATACAAAGACGCGCGGCAAAAGCTAAGTAACGCCATCGTGCGCAACAAGAAGAAATGCTGAGAAGAGCTCTTAAACGAAGTCGATAGTGATCCATTGAGTAAACCATACAGAATGGCAATGACAAGACTGAGAAGCCAGCCAATGTCATCGTCTAAGTGTTCCAACCTTCTAAAAAAGATAGTTTCGGAGCTGTTTCCGCAACAGTCAGAGACCGATTTCTTAATCGAATGTTATGATGCGAAGACAATCCCGCCAGTGACAGAGGAGCAGCTGCTGAATTCTTATGGAAGATTCGGAAACGCCAAAGCACCAGGCCTTAATGGAATCCCGAACGTAGCACTGAAAGCGAGCATCAATACAGTGCCAGAATTATTTTCAATACATATCTGTAGGAGGGAATTTTTCTAGCTAATTGGAAACAGCAAAGACTAGTACTCACGCCCAAGGGGGAAAAGCCCCCAGACGAACCCTCATCTTATTGACCGTTCTGTATACTAGACACGATTAATAAGACATTGGAACGAATTATCCATGGAAGGAACCACAATTGGCCAACAACCAATACGATTTCCGCAGAGAACGCTCGACTCTCAATGACATTAACCGGGTCGTTTCAATTGCAAGAGGAGCGATATCCGGTAAGAGGTGGGAAAGATGCACGAAGAAGTACTGTCTTATGACGGTACTAGACATAAAGAAGGCCTTTAATTCAGTTAAACGGGGTCGCTTTATGGAAGCTCTTACGAAGATGAATGTACCGGGGCACCTACGAAAGATAGTGGGAAGCTACTTTGAAGACAGAATCCTTAAGTGCGACACTAATGATGGCCAAAAAGAGTGCAGAGTCACTGGTAATGTTTCCCAGGGTTCAGTAGTGTACGTCGGCTTATTGAAGTTGGAGTTGCCGAAAGAGGCATAACTAGTTGCATTCGCGGATGATGTGGCCCTAGTAATCGTAGCGGAACATCTGGAGAAAATCAACTACATCTTTGTAATAACTTTCGGAAGAGTACGTCAGTGGATGCAGTCGGCTGACCTAAGGTTGGCAGATCATAAAACGGAGGCAGTACTGATCATCAGTAGAAGAAAAGTGGAAACTATCATACTGCGAGTTAGCAACTATGAGTTCACGTTCCAACCACCTCTCCGGTACTTTGGAATGATAATAGACGCCAGGCTCAGCTTCAAGCAGCACACGGTGCACGCCGAAACTAAAGCGTCAAATATTAGGACTATCCTGTCTCGGCTAATGCCTAACATTGGAGGTCCGAAACAAAAGAGAAGAGTACTGCTAACGTCCACGATTGCATCAGCGCTCACATACGATATTGCCATCTGGGCCATCGGATGTGCTCAAGACAGGAATTTAGACAGAAGTTGGTACCAATGTACCGTATAAGCACTCTCCGGGTAGCCAGTGCTTATCGCACTGTATGTGAGGATGCCCTTTTTGTCATTGCAGGGATGTTACCTATAAAAGTATAAGTTTCTTCCCTCCCTATAGTTCTTTTAATTCTTAAGCCACGTTTACACTGTTAATTTTATACGTATAAGGGCTCAAATGAATGATTATGTACAGGCTTTACGCGCCCCTATCTTATTGTATTATGGAATTAATCGATTAACAATCCTTCACTACCTATAGTTTTTTCATTCTTAAGCCATGTTTGTGCAATTACTTTTAAACGTATTTTTTATTATTATTAATATTTTATTATGATTGTTTACACTAGATTCAGTCATATAGTTCAAATCAAATAATAAAAATTACTTTTCTTTAGTTAATAATTGTTAAAGAAAATTTAATTTCTTGAAATTATTATTTATTTTTCTTCAAAGAAAACAGTGTATAAAAAACTATTATCATGTTAAAATCAACTTTTTGCTCTTTTATTGAACAATATTTTTTCTTCCAACTTGTACAAAGTTTTAATTAGCACACACATTATTATTCAAGCTTTCGCAAAATCAAGCTTTGCTAATAAAGTTTCAAAAATTATGTCTTTTAGGATTGTAAATATTTCAATCAATCGGCAGCGATTTTTTATTGGAGAATTGGAGGTTATTATGACAATTATTAAATGTTGTAAGGATTTCTTGTATCTCATCTCTTTTTTTTTGTTGAATAAGCAAGATGAGTAGACAATCAACTATGTATTTTTTTATTTATTCAATTTTATTTGTACAATCTTATTTGTTGTTGTGTAAGTTTAAGCAAGAATTCTCTAGAAATTTTTATGAGATATCGGCAAACGAAGGGCTCCTGCAGAAACCCATAGGTCGACTTATAACGCGTTCTTCGTCTAGAGTAGCAACTCTCCACTATTGGCGATGCGCCCTAGAAAAACTAATTTCTCCCGTGATTTCTCATGTGATTTCTCATGTAGTTTCTCTAGTAAGTGAACCCTAATGCAAAATCTTACTTGAAACTCCGGTTCGTAAGCTCTTAAATAATAAAAAATTAGTTTCTCAAAATTGAGATTTGCCTATTAGGTTGTTCCACCCCCCCCCCCCCTTTACTTAAAAAATCTAAGATTTAAAACGTTTTACACATTTTTTTAATTTTATAAATTTTTTGCATTCTCCCGTGAGGTCTCACGTGAAATCTCAGATGAGAATGCGTAAAATTTATAAAATTAAAAAAATGTCTAAAATTGTTTGAATCATAGATTTTTTATCTTATGTGGAGGGGGGGGGTGGCACAACCTAATAAGCGAATCTCAATTTTGAGAAACTGATTTTTTTATTACATAAGAGGTCACAAACAGAAATTTTACATGAGATTTTGCGGTACGGTCCATTTATATGAAAAATGACATACAAATTACATGAGAAATCGCGTGAAATTTTGTTTCATAATTTCTCGTGAGACCTCACGTGGGACCTGATGTGAGATGTCACGTGAGATTTTTCGCTAGGGCGTCTTGCCTGATACAAGCGATGTAGCGACACCTCCTCCCCTCCGCGTTTCCACCTCTACTCCTGTTTTTAATTTACCTCAAGCCTCAGTCGGTGATTTATTTTAATTCATAGACTTAATTAATTTTGATTCAGAACGTGTGTGTCGTTGATATGCAGTATTAAATGTTTTATATCTTCTACTTTCTATGACATTTTACCATTATGTGACAGATTAAAAAAATTTGTTATTCTATAAATTAAAAAAACCTTGTTTTCTCTTTCCCAGTGATTGTTGAGTCCGATTATGAAATATGAAGCGACGATACGTAAAATTTAACTTTTATTATAATATGGTTTTATTTGTCATTAATTTACTGTTTATACAATTGTTATATTATTATGCTACTTTGTAATCCTTAAAAAAGAAATGACAAAACTTTTCGAAACGTAGGCAAATAAACCTCTGTTTAATCACATTGGTCTTGAGGCCATTTTTAACTACCTATTTGTAAATAGGGTTTAAATAACGCAAAAAACTTTTTATAAAAGTTAAAGAGGTTGATACTGATTTGCTTTCTCTTTATAAAGGCCGGACAAAAAACCGCTGCCAATTCATTGGCAGTTAGCTTCCTCCTAAGTAATTTATCATTCCAATATTATCTCCGAGATTCATTAAAAACAATCGATTTCAACAAAATTAATTTCAAACTATTCTATATTTAATTAATAATTTATTTTTGTATTATTATTTTATTTATCTATGTCCATTTTAGAATTAAATGAACAAATTCTAAAAAACCGAATTTTTGAAATTCCTTGCGCAAAGCTCGATTTCGCGCCAGTTTAAATAAAAATCATGCACTAAATCAACCTTTGTACAAATCGCATTAAAAAATAATGTTCAATACAAGAGTATGAAGGTGATTTTAACCTGGTGTTATCTTTTCACACTATCTTCGTTTTGACAAAAATTAAATAAAAATTTCAAGTAAATTGAATTTTCTCTAACTCTTATTAGTCAAATAAAAGTAATTTTTTGTATTTTATTTAAACTATATTGCTAAAACTAATGTACAAAGTCATAATAAAATAATAATAATAATAATAATAAAAATATGACAGTACTCCCTATTGAAAATATCACCTGGAGATCACTGGATTACAATGGATTTCCATCAGAATTTAACGGAAATCCATTGGAATCCACATATTTTCAATAGAGCTATGTTATATATATAATCGCGATACCATATATAATTTAAAATCGTTATAAAACAAAAACTAGTAGATGAACTTGAAAAATTCTTTTTAATTTGGAAAGTTTAGTTAAAGGCGAAAAAACTAAGTGGTCGATCATTTAAAGAGATCGATTATTCACTAAGATACAGCTATTCAAAAAATGAAACAAAATATATAAAACCTTAATATCTTTTGAACTAATAAGTTTCATAATCAGAAAAACTATACAGCCCTTAACATACAAACGATCTACCTTTTTCCAAAATTTCAAGTAATTTAAAGTCTTTTTACTTCCGAATCGTTGCACATAGAAAACTAATTTTTTTCAGTTTTCAGCTTTTTATTCAAAAACTAATTGACAAAATGGCTTGAAATGTTTACAGATTATAGCTATGTATATTCTTAATTACCAAAAAAATTTTCAGAGCAGTTGATAATTTTATTTAAGAATTATAAGCTTTTTTAAAAAAAAATCGTGTTTATTAAAAACAAAAGAACCATAAGAGCTAGGGTAACTTTTTTTCTCTGAAATTGTAGGTATTTTTTGCTCTTTTAAATGGTCTTTGTTCGATTCAAATATCTCAATGCTATCATTAAAAAACAGTAAAATAAATTTTTCAAAGATCGAAAATTTGCGATAAAACAAAAACAAATAAGCTAAACAAAAAAAGATTTTTTTTGCGCCATACCGTTCAGTAGAAACTGAGATCCAGGCGCATACACACACACCTATCCATTCAGACATTTGTCAAAAACCATTTATTCTTGTTCCTGATACCTTAAAATACAATTATAACAGGTTTTTCGAACAACTCCAGAAATTACTGTCACAAAGCTTGCTCTAGGAGGAAGGAAAATCTTTATGGTTAATGATTCCTTTAAACATATCTATGAAACATATAGTTTATTTTGATCAAATGAGCTCAAACTATACCCTGTAGGCCCATTTGATCCAGAGATATTACTATCTCAAATTTTTTGCTCTTTGACGTAAACTCCGATGGATGGATTGTCATCGAACCGGGCTTAAAATCTTTTTCTTTTGATGTCTTTCTGGACTGATGCCGGGCTTACGTTAAAATTTTTTGGTTTACTGTTTTTAAATTAAGAAAAACTAAAAAAAAATTGATAAATTTCTCAAATTTTTTTAATTTAAAAATATACTAAGACAAAAAATTATAACATAAAAACAACATCAGTCCAGAAATACATCAAAAACAAAGGTTTTCAAACTGGAGTTAACGCCAAACTCCTAAAAACCAAAGTTTTCAGAAAACCACAATAAATGAACTTGTCATTTTCTTCTGAAAACTTTTTTTTTTTTTTATTATATTTACAGCCTACCCAAGTCCTCTTTTCGAGTCTTATACGGCTGTGCATTGTTGCACTTGCGTGCAACAACGGGGACCTACAGTTTATAGTGGATTCCGAACCACTAGCTTTGATGTTATTAGACACTTGTAAATAAATACAGTGGTGTCCCAATGTCAGTTTTCGGCGGAGGTCGGGATCGAACCAGCGTCCTTCTGGTTAAAGGTCCGACACTCTACCAACTGAGCCATCGCCGCTCCTCTTCTGAAAACTTAACACTCGACACAGCAATAATTTTTGAAATTATAAGTACTACTTTTATTGAATGTGTTACAACTGATTAAAGATGTTCTCCTCACGCTTCAAAGTTATTAAGAAAATATAACTGAACTCTTCCCTTTACAAAATTGAGACACTTCTTTGTCGAACACTGTCATTGAAAGCCTGCTGCATCAGCATTAGTCGAATAATATTCGGATTTTTATTGAATCTAAAACTTCATGATGATTTCTCTTCCAATAAGTTTAAGTTTTTTTTGTAATAATCCAGGTGCACGATATTCAAAATAGCATAGCTACTGTAACATGAAGTAATGCTGGCACACTGCAGGGAAGTGCATATTTGTAACAGCACTTACTATTAAAACACAACACTATTTCACAAAATACTTAAAAAGTAGAACCTAATAGCTAAAGAGGACCTGAAACAGAAAAATAAAAATTCTATTTAGCTTGAGTACTTGAAATGATAATATAACTTTAAAATTTACCTGTTTTGAAATAGTAGCATTGTGTCCAGGAGCGTTCTCTTCGAAGATATTAAATTATTGTACACTTCACTTCAAAGAATAAACAAAATGATAATGTTAGGACTTATGGACAAGGCTCGCCGTTAAAGAATAGAGGACCGGAAAGCCGATATACTGGCTCTGGAGAAAAATCAATATCTTTCTGTTAGAAACAAGATTCCAGGGGTTTTTGGGGTTGGGTGATCCTTATATAATACTTACATACCACGCGGAGAGAGACGTTCCCCTCCGCTCGCCGCTTGATCGCTGTTCCTCTTTTTTTCAAGAGAGGGAGGGAGAGGATGGGAGAGAAAGAGGGAAAGAGGGTGGCAGGCAGGTTGAAAGAGAGGGAGGGGAAGAGAAATACACAGATTTACAAAAAGAATAGGATATTACATACCTAGACCAGTAAAATAAGCTTGTCAACCTCGGCTTCGCCTCAGCCGACAATTAAGTGTGATCTGAGGCTTTCTTTTTTACTAGCCAAGATGTGTATACTATTTTTCTGCTCGACGTTGCCGGAAATCGGCAACTTCGTTTCTCGCAGAGGCCAGAAAGTTGCCGCTTTCCAGCCGGAGGGCAGAAATAGTACATTGTGCAACTAGGGGAGAAAATGAGCTATTTCTAGCGAGTGCTGAAAATACCTCACTCGAGTCTGAAATAGCTTTTCTCCGTGTTGTTGTCAACGAGGGCATGAAAGGCCCACATTTGGTGTTAGAAAGTTGAGTAGATTATCGTGCATTTCAAATCGTGCACAGAAATAATAAAAAATAGTTTAAAACAGAAAAAAAATTAAAAAAAAATTTTGTTTTGAAAAATTTTCAAAATCGCAAAAAGTGACTTTTCCGTCTGGTAAGTCCCGTCGAAAGGGGAGAAAAATAACTTTTTCCCCCGCTCGGACAAACAATTTTAACAAACGTTTGGAATGCTCGATTTTCTACGCTACTTTCGAGCGTGAAATGAGGGCCATTTCATGCCCGAGTTGGGAAAAAGTGTTTTTCGGACCTAAGTATTTAGTATTTGGTCCATGACATTGTATATAATTGCAATGGCTTTTAATCTTACTTTTGAATTTTAACAATACACATTTTTTCTGTCTGAATGATAAGTGAATTAAATTTTTTTTCAACTAGTATTAAATTATCTCGAAAAAAAATAAATATATAGAGGAAATTCAAAGGGTCATGTAAAGGTCTAACCAGATAATATACAATGTTGTGGGTTAAATTAGTAACAAGTATTTTTCCCAACTCAGGCATAAAATGGCCCTCATTTCACGCTAGAATAGCGTAGAAAATCGAACATTTCCAACGTTTAACAACATTGTTTGTGCAAGCGGGGAAGAAAGTCATTTTTTTTAAATTAAAAAAAAATTTTTTGGTTTATTTTTTTTCTCTGTTTTAAACTATTTTTTACGATTTCTGTGCACAAGTTGAAATGTGCCATCATCTATCCAACCTTCTAACACCAAAAGAGGGCTTTTCATGCTTTCGTTGAAAAGAACACGGTATGTAACTCGGAAAGGAAAGCTATTTCAGACTCGGGTGCGATTTTCAGCAATCGTGTCTGTCTCGGATGCCTTCGGCGCCCTCGACTCCGGCTCGTGCAGAACATCTCACCCTCGCTAGAATAGCTTACTTCCTCCCCTTCTTACATAATTTACTATTTTGATTTTGAGAGTAATCACATCTTAAATTTCTTGAGAATCAGGATGAAAATCCAGACATGCTGGGCTAAAAGAATAATGAATACGACAAAACCTATTCATATAAATTTAAAAAACATTTAAGAAATATTTAAATTTTAAAATTTTGTCTTTGCAGTAAACTTATAGTTTAATCACTTAATGGATTTTAATAAGGTTCGGCTTAAAATATTTGTAAAAATTAATTATTCGAAAATCGAAAATTAACTATAACACTAAAATGAATCTGCGAGACAAACGTATTTTGGACCCGCCATCACACAAAAAAAATAAAACAGTAGAAGCAGAGCTCCAAGCGTAGACACACACACACACGCGCGCGCGCACGCACGCATGCCCAGGAAGTATATTTTTGAGAGGAAGAAACGGCTAAACGATAGCACCCCAAAGGAAATCTGGGACTCAGCGAGGAAGCA
>JAWWML010034803.1:0-10746 GCA_035047165.1 Ormyrus rosae
TCCATTTTTAATGTTTTAAAAATGTTGGAAAAAACGTTTACATTAATGTACGAAAAATGGACACATTTTATTCCCCTGTTATGGCCATTAACTACTTTGCCATTTAAAACTGGCCATTAACTACTTCAAAAATGTTTTCAGTTTCCACTAGGGGTCCCATCGATAGTTTGTAATAAGAGGGAGAAATGAAAACGATCCTTAATTCTGGACTTGTTTTAATTTTTATTTAAGCGACTGCATTAATACAAGAGTCCAGAAGAAAACCTAACTGAAATTTTAGACAGGGTTCACCACTTAAATTTTGTGAAAATTATTTCACTTATAAGTTTCATAAGCTTGAGAAATGTGCTTAAAGGATCATTTTTTAATTTCTCTCTCTTGATAACAATATACTATTATAATTTACTGTACTTTACTATATATTATTTAAAAAGTTTGTTAATTATAAATAAAAGTGATCAAAATTATTCAGTTTTTCCATATTTTTGAACGAGTTGTTTGGATTTTAGCTTGCCACCACAAGGGTTATAATCCACGTTTCACCCATTTGCTTGGGCGAAAAGTTGGATTTGATCGAGGAACCTATCGAAAAAGTCCGTAGAGTCGGCGCACTTCCCGAAGCGCTGAGCTCTTCCCAGCAGATGCAACGGATTACGTAAAGCGATCGCGTATCCGCTCCGCGGCCTTTTCTATCGCGCTCGACGGTGGCGGTATGTAATGTCGTAACGACTTCCTGCGATTACGCGGCGGGATATAAGGCGAGCCGTGAACTCGCCCGTGGGAGTTCATTATCGAGGCTGAAAAGCGCTCGGACTCGTCCTCCCCCAATTTTCGCGCTCGGCGCCCCCGCGCTTTCGTCCGTGCAAGCTCGGGCGAAAGACGCGTCGTCCGGCCTTCTCGGCGGACTTTATTTTTAATTTCTCTTCCCTCGCGCGCGGTTAATGCTTTTGTTTGCACTTTTCTCTATTTTAGCAACCTTTACGAGATACGTACTCTGGCAAAGATTTATAAAAATTTATTGTTTTTTTTTTGTTTTTTAAAGTTTAAGTTTGTACATTCGCCAGACGTCCTCTTCGAGAGAAAGTTATTTGAGATGTCGAACGTCAATGCTTGCCGAAAACAAAAATTTCCAAAAAAACTGAATTTATAAATGAATGCCCGCTCGTTTTTGGAAGCAGAACGGAGAAAGTATAAATAGAGACTTTGTTATTTGTACAAGTTTAATAAATTAATTCGTCAAATACTTGGCTCATGCATGACGACAAAAATAACGCGCCGCGCGCAATATAGAGCGTATATTGTAATTCATTAAGCGTTAGTCATTCATTTGCGGAACTAGCCGGTTTCGTCAACGGAACGTCTCGGCGCCGCGCGCGAACGTATAAAATCAAAGAAACCTGCAAGCGACGCGGCTACATTAGATTTCGTACGAGAAACGATCCGTCGCCGATCGTTGCGCAGAGTATTTTCCAAGGCCGCGCCGTCGTACGGAGGTGTAATAAAAAAAAAACAGACGAAAACGGAAAAGCGCGTCACCGCTTACCGAATTAGACGCGAATTCATTTTCCCGCGAGTGACGCATCGCAATTCCATTTTAAAATCGTACGAGGCTTCGAGGCGGCTGGAAACCTCGCCGGCGATAATTGATTTTTTCTCTCTCGAATTCTCGCCTTCCCAAAAAAGAAGCGCAGTCGCCGAAGACCGCCGCCGCGACGCTTCTGGAAGGCGCGCGGTTTACGTAAGCCCGCGCTCGTCCGCGTAACGCAATTATCCCCGCGTTAACGTCCGTCCCAATATAATATCGTCCGAAAAGGCCGCTCTCGCTCATTGTCGGAAAAGCAGGCGGAACGTCGCGCGCGCGGAGAGAAGGCCGAGGAGAGCGTTGCGCAATCGCGCGAATCGCCGAGAGCTACGTTGTTACGCAACCGCATGCCGCACGAATACGCGATAGGCGAGAGCGATCGCGTCGCGGGGATATGCGCCCGAAGCCGCGGGATACGGAGCGCTCGCCCGACCTCGAGAGCCTCCCCCCCCTCCGCCCCGCTCCATTTCACTCTCGCCGAGGCATCTCTCTCTCTCTCTCTCTCTCCCTCCGTCGAGCGCGCCGCGCGGCGATCGATACTTTTATAGGCGAATTTCTCGGGTGTAGGCTGCACGCGAGAGGCTCCGTGCGTTCCAGGCTCTCGAGAGAGAGAGAGAAAGAGAGAGAGAGAGAGCTGCGTCCTTAATTGCCGCGCGGCTGCTCCGAATTTCGCGCGACCGAGAGAGCGAGCGTGTAGAGCTCGTCGTTTTGGGCTTTTTCGCACTTTCCACTCGGCTCTGAGAATTGCACGACGCTGAAGCAACCTATTTACGAAGACTCTTTTGTGCGCCGCGAAAGCTTTTCGAAATTGGGCCGTTTCGAGGCAGGTGCCGGCGCTAAATTCTTCTTGATGATAAAAAAAAAAAGAGAAAAAAAACAATCGTATTGTGGATTTAAAGCTTGATAAATAAAAAAAAAAGTACAAAGTGAAAGAGGCCATTCAGTTGTAATTGTGTCTTTATCCGACACTGGAAAAATACTATTGATTTTTGATACTTTTTCGCTGGAAGAGCCAAAAAATATATCTCAAGTCGGTCGAGTAGTTGCCACGGATTTTATTCGACTAATTCAAAGCAGTGCGCAAGAATTTAGATCGAAGATAACGATAAGTGCGTCGGAAGTGGCCCCGAGACCCTCCACTGTTTGCAAATCAGGTGGCGTGATGTCGGAGCAAAGTGAAAAAGCTCGGGTCTTCGGGTATAATTTTTGCTCGCGATAACCAGATATGAAATTCACGCCGGGTAAATAATTTTCTCATCGGTATAACGGCAAATATTCATCGATTACGAAGCGACTCGTGCACAGGAAAAGTGCCGCAGTTACGTCATCCGGTCGCGCACCTCGATTCGCTTGCTTCGGAAGAAGCGGTGGCGTACGGTAAAGCTTTTACGCAAATTGCAATTTCGCGTATTTAGAATTCGCGCGATGCTCGGAGTACGAATTGCGCGAGCCGAGGATCAAAAAGTGACAAGCGCAGTGAAAGCTACGATCGAAATTTTAGCGACGGTTGAATTTTCAAAAATACATATCGCTTGCCAAAAGTCATCTATGATTTATTCGCGGTATCGGTTGCACGCCGAGTTTCGAGTGTCTCAATTTTCGAGCGATGGATTAAAGCTAATTGAAGATAAGTAAGAGGCGAGTCTAATGAAAACTAATTTTGATGAAGAAATATCGCGAGAATTCAATTCGCGGCAAAAGCATGAATAACCAATTAGTTGCTAAATGATAATGTAACAAATTAGCCTTCTCAGAAAAGATGCTTAAAAATACAGTTGTTACATGGATTGCCGATAAAACAACTGATTTTCTTTGAATTTTTATCGAAACAATTCGAGTACAGCATCAATTTCACGTCAAAAGCTCTGCCTCTCCTCCTCCACCTTGCCTATTGTACACCGAGTTAACCAGGCTACCGCGTGGAAACGAAGCTACGCTGCACTGCAATTTTCCACGACATCCCTCGCCGTCAACAGTCGGAATCGGCAGCCTCGGCTGCAGGGAGAAAGAGCGAGAAGGCCCCGATCGATAAGCGTACACGCGAAACTTCCTCTCCCATTGATGAGGTCTCGCACTCCGTCCGGCGCACGTGCACGTTTTGCGTTTCCGCGGCGTGCGCAGGCGCCGGCCCCACTCTCTCTCTCTCTCTCTTCGCGCGCAGTGATTCACCGCGTATATTTATACGCGCGAGCTTTTCCTCTCGCCGGCCGCCTCCTTTTTTCCGCGCGTCTCTGCGCTAATCGCCGCCTCGGATCGCGATTCGTTCGCGGTGCGCGAGACGCGCGTGTCGTCCTGCACACGCCGTAAACGCTCTCGCTCCTGTTTAAAGCGCCGGCTCGAGGAATGCCGCCGGGAGAGTCGCGCGGACTTATTTTCGAACGCTCGTTTCCGAGTACTTTCTTTATTTTTAAGAGAGGCAAATTTTCCGTGCATCCGGGACAGAGAAGCTAAGCTCGAGGGTGAAAATAAACTGTACGGCGCATCGCGATCGGGGCTCAATTATTTTTATAAATACAGCAGCCTCGATCCGATTCGCGATCGCTCGTTTTCCGCCGCTTGATTCATCGTCGTGTCGCGACGACTTTTACTCTCGTTCCGTCTCCCGCGAGCGGCAGCAGACTAATTTCGGAGATAAACAGGTATGCTCGTCGTCGGCGGGGAAGTCAGTCCCGATAAGAGCTTGCCCGATAAGCAGCAGCAGCCATGTGGGCGCAAGCAAGCGGCGGTCTGCGCAGTAGCGGCGTGCGTGGGCACGCGCGCACACCTCGAGTGAAAGAGCCGCGCGCGCGGAAGAGAAACTTGACACCTCGGACGACGCGGCGGCGGCGCACGTGGAGGAGAGCTCTCCGCGCCATTGATGGCCCCGATCCTCTCTCTCTCTCTCAACCTTGCGCGCGGAGTCGCGTGTCGTGCCTACGCTCTCGCCGCCCCCCCGTCGACCCACTTTTTTCGGAGCGGCTGGAGAGAGAGGAGGCCGTGGAGGGCCGACGATGCTTTTTCCACCCAGCGCGACCGACCTCCCCCCCTTTTGCCGGCTGCTGATGAAATTGAGAGACCGCCGCCGCTGCTTTCCGGAAATCTCAGCCTTCGAAGCTGGCACGAGTTAGTTCGATATTGTGTACGGATCCGTGTTTCGTGCCTGCGGCTAGCTTGAATTTTGCTCGACTCGGTGGAAGTCGAAATGTTTTGTAAAACTTTCGGCACGAAGCTCCGAGGGGGAAATCGCAACTTTATCCGTATTTTTTTCGTGCTTTTTTTTAAAAGGCCTGATGTTTACTCGACATGTAGCGCTTAGGCTTTATCGATTAAACGAACGAACGATTGCCGAGGGCGAAAAATCGATGCGATTTTTAGTTGATCCGCGCGAGAAAAAAAACTGTTTGCGACCTTGCCGTCGACGCTCCTTCCCTTTTACGAGTCGCCTGGACATGCCTTCGACCGACTGTCAGTCCTGAAAATGAGCCACTTTATAAAAAAAAAAACTGCGCAGAACCGTTTTTCAACCTTTCTATATATTCACGAATGATTCACGTTCTATTTGTCAACAAGATTGTGCACTAATAACTACTAGTTCTCGAGCGAACCATAATAAGAATGGCAAATGAAAAATTCAACCAACAGGTAAACTGTCAATCTGTTTTTAGCCTCTCGATTTTTAACACCGCGAAAGTTTAATTAACACAGTTGAAAAACTAAACGAAACGTGCGGTGCTACATTTCTTTCTAGCCGACGATTATCGCAGTATTAGAATGTGCAAACAATGTTAACATACCTATCGAGGGCTTGAAAACGATCTTATTGGATTGCGGCGCGCATCAAGTCCCGGAAACTAGCAAGCGTGTATATTCTCTTGAGCGCTGAAACAAGCACACACATTTCCAAGCGTTCATTTTTCAATCGCAGGCGAAAAAAGCAGCGAGCCGCGCTCGGGGGCCGATGGCGCATCCGGACCGGAGAAGGACGCCCACGAGCCGCGGCGAGCGAAAAAAAAAAATTGGCGACCGGGCCGAAAAGAAAGCGAGAAAGCTTTGCAACCGGGCCGAGAAGCTCAAAAATAGAAGAATTTAACGGGTGCCTATTTAAAGAAACGCCGAGCGGTCGGCTACTCACTGGCTGGCTCGCTCTGCTCTGGGCGCCCTTAGCCTCTGCCGGGGCGCGCTCTGGAAGGTTCTTCTAGCTCGCCTCGCGCTCCGGCCGCATGGCCTCCGAGGAGCCTCGACCGCGCGCCGCTGCACACACACTCTTTCTCTCTCTCTCTCGGGTAAACTGCACAGACGGACGGAGGACGCGCACGCGCGGCTGAGAGCTGCGTCCGGGACGGCTGCTTCACGGCGACTGACTGTGAAGCCGGCGAAAGACCGCGCCGGGCGGCAGCGGGGAACGAGAGAGCCGCCGCCGACGACGAGCGGCAGCGCTGACGTCAGAATCGAACATTTCGGATTTCGAGCGAGAAGGGGCACCGGAGAGAGAGAGAGCGCCGCCGCCGCCGCCGCGGATCGATATAGCCGAGGCGCGCGCGCGCCGCTTACCTGCACGACTCGCTGATGCCGAGGCTGGAGGGTGCACACCGCGATCGATCCTCTCACGGCCCGAGCCCGCGAGCCCTCGACAACATGGCCGAGCGCCCCGATGAGCTTCCCGCTTGAGCTTCCGGCGATGTGTACGTGCACGTGCGAGCGGGAATCTTGCTTTTCTAAGCTGAATCCAGCCTTCGCTCACAGGTTGGTCGCGGGTGCGAGCCCAGTGAACATTCTCCACGTCCCTCTCGGCCGCGGCCGGTTTTTGTTTTTCGAAAACCGAACGACACCCCGGCGCTGCGAGAGCAAACGCCGACGAATTTAGGGGGGCGATTTTGTATATTAAAACAAATTACTTGAAAAGTAGTATGAAAACGGATCTTTATTTTAAAATAATATTTAACATTATACATGTAGACTGTACAAAACGATTAATCATCCAAGGGGCGCACGGGACTTAACTAGCTTTGTTACACACTTCGTTGACGTATTGGACAGCAAGCTGTTGTATTCGAGCAACGTCGTCTGGCTTGCCGTGCTTCTCTTCGAAGTTTATGTACTTTTTGAAAAGTACCTTCATCTTCTTCGCGGGAAGAGCTTGCGCGATCGCTCGATCCAGCACTTTTCTGTTTGACAAAGAGAAAAGAGAATTATTTTTTCGAATGCAGAGAGTCGCGGGTGAAGGTTTAAATAAAAAATTTAAAACGGCAAGAGGGAAATATTAAACGATGCGCTTCTTCGAGAGTACATTTGACATTTTTAAACATCATAAGCAGTAAACATTATAAAAACCTTTCTTCTCGTTTTCTGCTATTTTAATTTTGGCACAGACTCAAAAAATTGTTTATGTCTATTAGAGAGAATCTACAAAAGACGGTACGCGAAATGGAACCATGAGTTTTGTACCGCACGATTTCGATAAGATTTTTTTTATAATTATTCACTTTTTGTAACCTTTTCAAAAGCTTTTTCTCGACATAAACAAAAGGTGCAATCTAAAGTGTCAAGTATAACAAATACAAGTTTCTGTTGAAGCATAAACAATTTTAAACTTCTTCGAGTCATTGCATTGAAATTTAAAACCCGTCAAAAAAAGAACAAAATGAAGTAGTTTTATTTGGTATTATGGAATGTAATATTTTGTCAACAAAATTGAAAATGAAAATTTTATTTTTAGTAGCAAGATAAAGAGGTGAAATAAAGCCTTGTTGATATTAGCAATCCAGTTTGTTGAACAACTTCTTCTCTTCCGTTTCAAATATAACTTTGCGTTTAGAATTTGTCTAGCTATACTCTGCATTTTCTACTTGCGTTTGAATATCTTTTTATTCTTGAAATCATTTTGATAAAACAAACTAACTTTTTAATAAACAATTATTTTTATAAAACTTTTTTAGTTTGTTGATAAATACTTTTTAAAATCTAATTTAAAATCATATACTTGGATAAATTTGCGTATAAGACGCTAATTTATTTGTACATTAGTAAATGTAATTCTAAAAGCTATTTTAAAAAGTGTTGAAATGAATGCTTGACAGTTTTTATTATAACAGGTTGTATTACGTGAAAGAGGACATTGACCTCTGAATTCTGCAGAAATTAATGGTTTTAATAAAGGCTAATTTACTTTAACTTCAAATGAAAAATTAAAAAAAAATTTTTTTTTGCAAAACATAATAAAGATTATGATTTATTTTATTAATACTATGCTCGAAATTTGAATGAAATAATTTTATTACTGAAGAAAAGAGAAAATAATTTAAAATTTTTACCTTGCAATGTCGATGCTTTCGGATTTGACCAACGAATCTACATAAGATGACCATACATCGGTTCGTTTTGGATAGGATGACAAAATTTTTTCAAATAATGTTTGAGAACGTTCTTTATCGCCAAATTTATTTTCTAACTGCGCAAATCTGACCATGAGATCAACATCTGAAAAAGAATTTAATCATTATTTCCACCAAAATCCTATCATAAAAAAAATGAAAAAGTAAAGTATTTTAAAATTTAATCAAACTGGTTGACTGATTTAAAACTAGTTTTTATACCAAAAGAAACTATGAAAATTATATTTTCATTCCCTAATTTTTGTACTTGGCAGGTAGTGACTATTATTTTTTTGAGTTAAAAATAATTTTTACTTTGAAAAAATAGTTCATAATCTTAAATTTCTGTGATAGTTGTAAATTATTCGAAGAAAATAAAAAAGAAAGAATTTTTAAAAATACTAACGTTTGCTTGCAGGTAATGATTGTAAAGCTCTTTGCATAATGTGTCTAGACTTTTCCTTCATCCCAATTTTCAATAAAGAACTTCCGCAACTTATCCATGTTTCAGGATTCTGTTTGAATTTTGAAATCATAGTGTTTACAAGTTTTTCGAGCTCAGCTTGTCTACCGGCATCAGTATGAACAGTTAGCATATGTGAATAAATTTTTTGAGCATCATTCGTTTGAACAGCCTCCTGAAAAACATCAGTCAACGATTCTGGAGTACCAAATCTAAATTCCAGGTTTAACCAAGCTTGCCAGACATTTAATCTCTCATCTTCTTCGCGGAAGTTTATTGTTTTTAAAGCTCGCCTTGCTACGGCTCTGGCTTTTTCTATTTCAGTAGCTTGTAGGTGATAAGCCATGTATTGCATCCAGACTAGTGAGCTATCTGGGCTGGATAAAACTAATCTATCAAATTGATCAACTGTCTGAGGTATTTGACAACTTGCTAATGCTTCTTCGCGTTCGCGTAATTCCCTTTCTTTTTGACGTTCAAGCTCTCGCCTCTCTGCGGGAGTCAACTTTTTCTTTTTTGGATTTGACATTTTCTCAGTTTCTTCTTCGCTGTCACTTGAACTTTCTTCTGCAACTTGCATATTATTTATTGAATTATCCCATTTGAACCCACATTCTGGAATGGATAAATCAAGCAATTTATTAATCTTTACATCTTTTGATGTTGGCTCTTCATCAATTTCTTCTTCGTCCTCTTCAACTTCAGATTCTAGTTTATTATTTTCTTCATCTCTTTTCCTTTTATTTGAATTTTTCTCTGTCTTAATTTCTAATTTCTCCGTTTTATTTGCCAATAATGTTTTTTGATTTTCTTTCTTCTGGCTCTTTTTACTTGTTTCTTCATTTTTTTCCGTGAAACCGTTTTCCTTACATTTATTTGTTTTCACTTTTTTTATTACTGGAACATTTTCGTCATTCTCTGTGGTTTCTATATTACGTTTCTTCGATGATGAATTTTTAACTAGACTTTCACCATCAAAATTACGAGTTTCAAAGGCTGATTTCAATAAACAGATAGGTAGCAACATATCAGTATCTTCTCTATTTAATACACCATAACACCTTATTTTATCGCCAATCTGGTACGGTGACAGATCTGGTACAATATCGTTTAAGTGTCTTCTAGTAGGTAAAGCAGCCAATATTCCTCTACCTTGACCTTTTAAAAGAACTAAAACAAACCATTCTGTAATTAAAACGATTTCTCCTCTTAACTGAACACCGATTGGAATTTTCGCTAATTTGTTTTGTTTTGCATCTAGGCTGTTCATAAAATTACTCCGTAATGTTATTTCAACATATTCATGAGGATAATTTACCCACAAAACTGATCCTTCTACTTGATCTCCTTTTTTGTATTTTCCTACAAAATTATTGTTATGAACAATTCCTTTTATATTTTTCTCCAATTGCAGTACAAGACCATTCTCCATTACACCTTCTACAATTGCTTTAATCTTTTGACCAATGACAATTTTTGAGATTGCCTTACTCGTATAGTAAATATTTTTTGATAATTCTGATATCTTATTTAAATAAGAACTTAATATATCAACAGCAGTCATCATTTTTACTTCATGTCCTTTAACATCTTTCCATATTTTGCTCAATTGTGTTGTTAATATAACATCGTGCGTTTCTTTGTCAATTTTTAGAATTTTTCCAAACAAAATTTGACTTTCATACATAGATTCAAAATTTCCGGCACTATTTGATGGAACAGTTCCATACTTTAGACACTTTTTAATAGGTAGTAAAACCTTTGCAGATTCTTTATTTATCTTTTTTACAGAACATAATAAAGAATCACCAGGAATTAAATTATTTATATTATGAGTCATTTCAGGTGCAAAAGTTGTAGTTAAAATTAAATTTGGCTTTGTAGAAAAAACTATAGCAGATAGCGATTCTCCAGCCACTGTTTTTGATGCAAGTAGTTTACCAACTTCAATACATGGAGACATATGTCCAGCTGGAAGAAATGCAAGAGCTCCTTCTTCATTTTCTGTTTTAAGTCTAAGAGACACACCCGTAGTTGAATTATCTGTTACAACACCTTCAACGACATCACCAATATTGTAATTAACATTGCTCACTTTTTTATTCTTTGAAAAAGTCAGTATTATTTTATTTTCATTAATGTCTACACTTTTAATTGTTACTGTAACTGTTTGGCCAATAACTAAATTCCATTTTTGAGCTGCTGTATGAGGGTTAAGAAAGCGTTTTGGTATCCAACCTTTTAAATTACAAAAAAATCGAACTAATACACCCTTATCTGTAAGCTTTGCAATTGTGCCATCGTGTACAGCATTCAGTTTAGCCTCTTTTATTTTGCAAAGAATAGGCAAT
>JAWWML010034804.1:0-10746 GCA_035047165.1 Ormyrus rosae
TATTTCGTAGTACATTTTGTATTATGAATTAGAAAATTAAAAAAATAAAGCATTATTCAATTTTATGAAATTTCATTAAAAATTCGTTTTTTTGTTTTATTATTTAAAAATTAAGCATTGAAAATTTTTTATTTTAACTCTAATGAACATTCTAACACATTCTTTGATACTTCTAGAACACATTTTTAAAATAAAAAAAAATTTAGTTTTTTGATGATTTTTGACTGTACCCTACCTTTAAGAGAGACGTAGACAACATGCGTTCTTGGGCTGAAAATAATGGACTGACTATAAATTTTAATAAATGCCATGTCGTTTCTTTTCACCATCGTAGGGAGTGTTTAAGATATGACTATTTAATTGACGATTCTCTGGTACCCAAATCGAATAGGGTCAAAGACTTGGGGGTTATACACGATTCATCGCTCTCTTTCATAGAACAAATTGATGCAACTTCCGCAAAAGCACTTCGGTTGCTGAGATTTATTTTCCGAACAACCAAGGACTTTAAGCGCCCTGAGACTCTACTCTACCTTTTTAAATCTCTAATATTGCCGCATTTCACATATGCATCGGTTATTTGGTCGCCTTATAGCTCTATTCACTTTCACTCTCTCGACAGCGTTATTCACCGTCTTGTCATACGTGTCGCTTTTAAAAGCTTGAGTTTTATAGATCATGATTACTCGCCACTTATGAGTAAATATAATCTAGTCTTTATCTCTATTATCCACTATTATTATGACTTACTTTTTACTTACAAGGTCGTTAAAAAACTAGTGTCTTCCGCTGAAGTGGCGAGTCTCTTCCCCAATAGGACCACGGTGCATTCTACTCGTAAAGTGTTAGCTCTAATGGAGAATTTCCACGCTACTGCTTTTGCATTCAATGCACCAGTGCCCAGGTTCAAGAGGCAGTGTAACCTTCTTAGCGCGAGTGTACAGAATGTAACGAAGATTGGAGAATTTAAAGGGGCAATTCAAGAGCGTTTGTACGAGTGATAGACTCCACCGGTCATAGTCAATTTGCTGATCTTTAAGCGTTCTAATTCAATAGTGCAAGATATTTTATTATTTATACTTTGTTACCTCACACTTTGACAGGTCTGCAGATTAACATTTAATTTTTGATTTATATAATTTTGATTTATTTTATCATCGTATGTATAAATATCGCACGTAAAAGCGTGCGTTCATGTGCTGCGCCAGCAAACCTTATATTATATCTCGATTGTAAGTGGACTTAGTGTCAGTAAAAATAAATAAATAAATAAATAAATAAATCGTTATCAAAATTAGTGATGTAATACAAATAGCAATAGTTTACTGCAATGATTTGCGAAATTTATTTGTTTACAATTTATTTTCAGATCATTTTCGAACATGGTTAAGGGATGTGTTTTTTCCAAATGTTGGAAAAAATAGTTTGTTATTGCTAGATTCTTGGAGTGGATATTGCACAGAAGCAGTCGAAAGAGAATTTTGTAAGATACTTTTCCGTTAGTGTAATTCTGTTGGATAAAGTTATAAATTTACACGCACGAAATAATATAATTAAATTACAATCTCTGGTGCACAATCAGTTATCTTCTCCACGATACGTAAATCTGTTTAAATACTCTTGATATAAAAGCGGCTATATCGATAATAAACTAAATGAATTTGTAAATCCGGTGGAGTTCAGCTTTGGTGGATCCCAAGCTAATTGTGAGGTACCAGGATGTAAAAATACTGCTATTATAAAATGTTCATGGTGTTAAAAATCACTATGCTTAAAACATTTTTTTTTAAGATTTTCATTACTGTTCAACCTATAAACCTTAAACAAAATTAATTGTGATAAGGAACAAACTGTAAGCTCGTTTGTATATTTTCTTCGAATCTTTTTTAACAATTTGTGAAAATATACCTATATTTTAATTTAATAAAAAGTAATTACATAATAATAGCTAATATTTTATAATAATTAGCTTCTATTCATTAGATTAGCCAATCATTTAACTTACCCATTCTTTTTCCAGTTCCATTCTTTTTATTTACCTATAAATACGTGCAAAACGCTCGAATTTAAATTGCACAATAAATATAAAAGCTTATAAGCGACTTCATTAATTACGTTATTTTGGTAAAAGAAACTGACACGAATAAACACTATATATTATACACCTCAAAATATTTATTTCAATGGTAATAACTGTAAGTATTCTCGGTCCAAGGGGCCGCTAACCCCCGATAACGCTGTTATTAAAAAAATCTTGAAACAAGTCAACTTTGATTTTTAATTTTAATTTTATTGCAAATATTATATATAAAATTACTTTAAAAAAATAAAGTTTTTCCGAAATAAAATAAAAGGGTTGCTACTCCACAGGATCAATCAACCATTGCTAATTTGGCTAATTTCAAAGAGAAATATTTTCCATTTTGTTTCATTACAAATTTTAATCTGTACTTGGGATATCTAAAAAAAACCTTTTTAAGGATGAATTTGAATTTTAGGAGTACGTTTATCCCTTTATTAGGAAGTTGAGCCCATAAAAAAAATTAGCCCAAATAAAAATAATTTATGCATTATATAACTTATAATATTAATTTTAACGGTTCGAAAGTATTCTGCAGCTAAGGGATTGTTTACCCCCGATAACGCTTTTATTTGCAAAAACCCTGGACCACGTAAACTTTAATTTTTTATTTTAAGCCCAAAAATGATTTTTATAATAATTAATTAATTTTGTTGCAAATATTATATGCAAAAATAGTTTAAAAAATAAGGTTTTTCTGAAATAAAAAGTAACGGTTACCACCTCCGGAGACCAAATTATACTTGCTGGTTTCGTGATTCAAAGAGAAATATTTTCCATTTTTGTTTTATTTCAAAACATTAATTAGATCTTAAGATATTAAAAAAAAACCGTTTTCGGTGGTAAAATGTAGGGGCGATTTTCGTCCCTTTAATATCGGATTGGGCCAATAAAAAAAAATACATGTCTTTACAACATATCAAAAATTCAGAAAAATCGGAGGGGGACACCTCGAGCCGTTTCCTTGTCAGTCACACGATTTTTTGTGCTGAGGACACTAAAGCGGGACTTTAAGATCCCCAAGTACCTTCTCCAGATCATCCGAATCGACTTGAAGGAGCACTCTATTCTGTACTACACAGCAGAGGGCTCACGAGGCCAAGAGTTAACGTCTGGTGTGTCCCAAAGCTTCATTCTAGTGCCTGATCTATGAAATAACATTTTCTACAACAGAATTTTATGTTTCGGTATGTCGGAAGGCTGTTTCAATGACGTGGCTATCATTACTGCTCGCAATATGATGTTGAAACAGACGTGACTAGATTAGATCATGCGTAGAATTGGATGAACGATCATTAGCTGGCACTAGCGGAGACGCAGACTGAGATCGTACTCCTCATGAAGAAGTGCATACGCAGGGAATGAAATGTACCGAAAGCACATGTTGGTGGTACAACGGAGATGAAGGCTTCGTATAGCGTGCTCGTATCGTACAGTTTTCAAACTCATCTCTTTATTGATCAGGAAAGTAATCCCAATTGGCTGACAGACGTAAGAGTGGAAATCCGTCTACTGGACGATAGAGATCCTTGAACACAGGAAGAGTAAGAAAGATGCCAGAGAGAATTTCATGCTGATTTAGCGGAAGATAGATTGATGGAAGACGTCATGCCAGCCTTATTCTCCAGTCAAGAGGTTTGAAAGTCGCCACCTTTGTCGAGAGCATCTTTAGGCGACAAGATACGGACCACTTTTAAGTAAATGAAAGTGTTTTTAAGAAGAGGGTGCCACGATGATCTCTTTGTTACAGTCACACTGACATAATGCTTAACAATGGTTTCGAGGCGGAGGTTGGAGCCAGATATAGGAGGTCTCTCCGGTGAAATCTTATCGAGGATGTAGGTTTGACTGCGTGTCGCAGTCGGCGGGGTTGTACCAAGAGGCTTAGGATTTAGCGGATATATCATCAACTTCAGTGCTAGAGAGTCTGACACACTAGGGGACGGCCCTTAGCAATTTATAATACATTTCTTCTCTACTCTATTCTTGCAGCACATTGTGTTTTCTTATCATTTTTTTTAATGCTACGCTAGCGGTGACTAGTCTTGCGGTACATTAATAGATATTTAATAATTGGCTGGTTTATGAATTACGTATCATCATAAAGTGCAAATGTAAAAGGACTGGTATTAAATAAATTTCTAAAATTACCTAATAGTAAATATTAATTTTCTCATTATATTGTTGCAAATACATAAAATGTTTATTAATTAAAGCATACATGCGATTGATCTAACCTCCTTCAGTTTCGTGCCAAACTATGCCTTCTAAGGTGACAGATGTGCCTGGTTCACAAGGTCCCAAACAATCAGGTTCAGTGACAGTTCCAATGCTAGTACCTACGCAGGCATCCAACGTATCCTAAAATACAAAAAAAATATAAACACTTTATAGTAGAATCAACTAAAAAACAATTTTAATATTTTTATTTAATTTAATTAAAATATATCTTAGCTAATCATAAAAGATAATCGTAATTTTTTGCAGCAAGGCAGATATACAGTGATAACATATATACTTAAAATTACATGTCTTGCAAATAATAAGATAGCTACATTTCACAAGGAGAAACCATGCAATTGATTGATTTTGGCCCAAACCATTCCAGCTAACTCTCTTTATTCTATCAATGAACTCTGTGGAATTCTAGGATCTAACGCTACCTCAGACTCCAGATATGGTACTGCAGAATTGGCATCAACTGAAACCCATTCTGACCCTACCAAAGCAGTCAATTTTAATTTTTAACTTTTTGGTTCCTTTTTACTGCTTCCCAATAATTAACATACATATGTTTAACATAGATTTCATCTTTATTATATGTACAAGTCTATTTGTGCTTGTTTTTGCATTAACAATATGTTTAAAATCAATTTTTATCATTATCGTTTAAGTCTATTTATTCTTCCAAAAAATTTAATACATAATTTAAAAGTGCTTTAACTTTTGTATACTATTTATTTAATACTATTTGAATTCATAATTATTTCTTTTTTTACGTTGATTCTAACTGAAATTTGAAAAAAGAATAAATCACAAAGCTTCAGCGAGCTGCCTGTGATTCGTCGTCTTGTCCCTTGTTGACATGATTGGAATGTTCAGGCCGCCGCGACTTTGTATGCTGATCTGACATTCGCGATCATAGGCCTTGTTGAAAAATTAGCTTTTGAAATTATATTTAATAAGTCTAGTCAATGACGTACAAAGTAAATACACTGGATCGTACAATCCCTGTATACACGGTAGAAATGTCATTCCCAGAGCCATTATGGTCTGAAATATTTTTTATTTCAAGGTGCTTGTGTGCACTGCGTACAGTAGTAGAATGGGGGAGGGGGGGGGGGGCTAATAACAGAGTTTCGGGAGAAATTATTCCGCGGCGCTGGCTGTCGCGTTAGATCGGCAGTTCCCTGTAATCGCTACTTACAAGGAAGGTTCACAAAGTGTAGCTTGCCGATTTTGAAAAGACACGTATTTATTTTTATATACCGATACGCCCTTTTAGGGGTGAAACTCGTGCCTAAAGATCATCTCAAATATCGTTTTTTTTAAATATTTCTGAAACGAATACAGATATCTTAATGAAACAAACGCTAAAAATTTTAGAATAAAAAAGGTTATAAAATAGCACCACTTTCAATTATAGGAGTAGCAGCCCCTATTTTTTCAGAACATTTTGGTTTTTTTTATCAATTTTCGATTGTAAAAATTATTATATACTATATATATGTATATATATCGTTTTAAAACTGCCTCCATTTGACAAAATTTAAAAAAATAATGCTGACGTGTTCCTACGATTTTGCTGAAATTGTAATTTTTAGACCTAATTACCCCAATTATATTCATCAAGGGGGTCTTACACCTAGTGAAAATTTTCAGGAAAATCATGTGTAACAAAAAAATTAAATAATATACTTGAACATAAATATTATATATACTTAATATATATACAATTTGTGATAAAATGAGCCACGGTAGAAGGTGCTAGCTTAAATTGTTGTAATTTATACCATTCTGGTCTGAAGAGTTGTATGTATTACTAATTTCTAATATCTAAAAGCTGTTTAAATAATGTTAATTTTATAAATTTTTATACATTTTTAATTTTGAAAACTAGTTAGCTAAATAATTTTAAAATATACAATTCTTCAGACTAGAATAACATTAATTTCCAACAATTTAAGCCAAATTTGGTCCAAATCTGTTCAATGGGTTAATCTGTGGCTTACGTCAAACTCTAAAAAACTAAAGTTTTCAGAAAAAAGCAATAAAGAAACTTGTTATTTGCATCAAAAATATAACACTCGATATAGAACTAAATATTTATAACTATAATCACCATTATTCTTGAAAAGTTAAAGACAATTAAAGATTTTCTTGTTGCACTTCAATGACATGAAGGGAAACTAACACTTATCTAGGTAAAGATTATGTTTTTCGAATATCATCATTCCAGGCTGTCACTATCAATATACTATAATACTTTGTCTTCAATTAATACATTGTATTTCACGCCTTTTCCTCATGATCAAATGATAGTACCCCCGCTTCGCGCCAGAATCGCGTCAGAATTACCACACTTTTAAAGCTAAAAATCGAGTACGTGACCGCACTGCGCCACCACCACGGCTCTCGCGACAGCACTGCTGCTTGTAACCTCATCCCTATTCTTTGTACCGAGCGATCCGCATGTGTTCTCACACGTTTGATAGAAAATTGTTTAAAGAAGTAATTAAGTTATTTTTTACGACTCCGCGAAGTGAATTGTATTTCCGAGAGTGCTCCGATCGAGGGCATACGGAAATCTGCTGCTTATAAAGGCTTCTTATGCAGGCTCTAAGCTATAAAAGATGCACAGTTTTGATTGCGCTGTCGCCGTGATAATATGAATTCGTATAATTTCTTGTCAGGTCCTAACCTGATCAAGCCACATAATTTTGAATTATGTTTATATAATGGTCCGTTAACTTTTTTGCATGATTCTTTGTCAGGCCTATCCTGATCAAGATACATGTTTTTTTAACTATGTTTATGTATTTGTTTATTGGATCCGCATAAATTTCTTGTCAGAGCCTAACCTGATCAAGATGCATAGTTTTTTTAATTATATTTATACAATTGTTAACTGAAATCGCATAATTCTTGTCCAGGTTCTAACCAGATCAAGACACATAATTTTCATTTGTGTCTTTATAATTGTGAGAAAACTTTGTATAATTTCTTGTCATGCCTATCCTGATCAAGATACATACGTTTTTAACTATGTTGATGCTGTTGAGAGATGAATTCACAACAATTTTTTTGTTTTTCTAGGCTCTAACCTGAACAAGATTTATAATTTTTAATTTTTTTGGTATAATTATGGATTAACTTAGCATAAATTTTCGTTAGGCCCTATCCTAATCCAGATGCAGTTTTTAATTATGTTTATGCAAGCTGTGTACAAAATTCGCATGATTTTTCTTTTTTATGCCTTTTTAAGGGGGTTATATACCCATCAATCACCTGGTTTTCAATTATCTGTAAAAAAGAAATTTAGGTTAATAATAGTTCAAACTATTTTTATAATAAAAATATAGGGGTCTATTAAGCTGCACCAGTCACTCCATCCCAATCGAAAAAATCCACCGTCATAATTTTTAAATAATTTCTAACTAATTTATTACCGCAATAAAAAATGTATTATCGCATCCTTCTGTTAAAAAACGCAGGGCGGTGTAGCTTAAAATTTAAGCCAGCTCAATTCGCTGTAACTCCCGTTCTATTGAAACTAAAAAACTCAGAAACAGCCCATAATTTTTAGCTCGGAAAATGCTTTCAGACTGCCAGGGGGTGGTTTTGCTCAGATTTCATTTTCCCACCCTTAGCGCCGTTTAAAAGTTTCATCCGGCAAGAAAAACATTATAAAATAATAATTCCCGGATTTTGACCCCCAGGTATGATAAAATAAAAGAACTAAGTATTTATTACCGCCTCAGATCTCTTCCTTCTCCACCAGATTTTCAACCCTTAGCACGTGTAAATATTTTGCTATGTGGTTGTTGAGGGCATGAGTTTGTTGTTTAAAAAACTATGTACAGTGTTTAAAAACTCCCCCGGGCAATGTGGTTTTCGGGCCTGCATATTAATTGCTTAAAGACTTATTATATTTAAAATCTTTAAAGTGTCACCCGGCTACGTAATTTTGGGCGCACGAGTTTATAGATTAAGGGATTTTTTATAATATTTTAATATTCCCCCGGGTCATGTGGTTTTTGGGCGCAAGTTTTTATCGTTTCGAGGATTATTTATAATCTCTAAAAGCTCCCCTGGGCAACGTGGTTTTCCGGCCTACTTGTTTATTGCTTATTGATAATCAATAGTCTCTATCCCGGGCTATGTGGCTGTCGGGCCTACTCGTTTATTGCTTAAAAAATTATTTATTTGTAATAAATACTTCCCCCGGCTACGTGGTTGTCAGGCTTACGTTTATTGCTTTAATAATAATTTATAATCTTGAAATACTCTCCCGGGCTACGTGGCTGCCGGGCCTACACGTTTATTGCTTAAAGAATTGTTTATATTTAATAAATATTTACACGTGCTAAGGGTTGAAAATCTGGTGGAAAAGGAAGACATCTAAGGTGGTAATAAATTCTTATTTTCTGTATTTTATCGTACTTGGGGGTCAAAATCTGGGAATTATTATTTTTTGATGTTTTTCTTGTCGGATGAAACCTTTGAACGACGCTGAGGGTGGGAAAATGAAATCTGAGCAAAACCACCCCCTGGCAGTCTTAAAGCATTTTCCACGCTAAAAATTATGGGCTGTTTCTGGATTTTCTAGCTTCAATAGAACGGGAGTTACAGCGAATTGGGCTGACTTAAATTTTATCGAGGCACTTTTTTGTCGAACATTATTATTGATGGCATGCAGAATTAGTAACATAATGCAGGATTATTACTAACTCAATAACTGTATAATTATTTCTTCTCCAATAAGTTGAAGATGGTTGTACTCCAGATGCATAATGTTTAAAGCAGCATAATGTCTGCGGCATGATGTAACGCTACCACACTGCTAAAAAGTGCAAATCTATAATGGCACTTAAAAATTACACTTTTGTAATAAATATTTAAAGCACAACACTATCAAAAAAGCTCCAAAATAAAGTCTAATGATGGTTTAAGGTGACCTGAAACAGAAAAATAAGTGTTGCGTGCCGCCAAAAGGGGGCACGTAATCGTATCTGTTGAGTGCGCGGAGGACACGTACACCGCGTCGCGCTGCGCGCCCCGTACGGGCTCGCCCTTTTGCAGCTGGTCCTTGGTAGCTGCTCCGATCCTTAATAGGGAATTTGCAAGGCAAAGGAGGGTATGAAAAGAAAATGCAAGCTTTCTGGAGCTACAGGGGTATATTCTATTACCTCCCCTTTCTCTTACAAGTTCAATTTAATATTGATATAGTTGAGCGCCGCTGCGCTCACGCAACTTACAATCTAGGCGCGCCCGTGAAGGAAACGCTGCGTAGTATAAGCGCGCCGTAGTAGCGCCGAGCGGTACCGACGGAGGCCGAGCGGAGCCGAGTAGGCGCCTCCGAGTATAGGCGCGTCGAGGCAGCGCTGGGCGGCGCGAGAAAGTATATGCGCACGGCCGAGCCGAGCCGAGCCGAGCCGAGCCACGGCGAAGCGCGCACGAAGACGGGCACCGAAGTGCAACCGTAGCGCGCTTCTGTGCCGACACGCTGCGCACGTGTGCGGCCGAACTGGCGTTGCGCACGGAAGGTGCGCACCTACACTGACGCCTATTTCGATCGACGCGCTCACCGACGCCAAACGCAAAAGGGACGCACAGAAGGTGCGCCCTGACCACGTGCTTGTCTTGCGCGCGCGGAGCGCACGTGTGTACATTAACGTCAAGCGAAATGGGGTGCACAGAAGGCGAGTCCCGAGACCACGTGCTCACCCGTCGCGCGCGAAAGGCACACACACGCACGCACGCGCGCTTAAAATTAACGATAAATTGAATTTAGATTTGGCGCGTGGAGACGACCGCACTGCCTTCCTTCGGGGATGATTCTAATATTTCTAAGGAGATAAAATTATGACGCGATTATCAAATTATTTTTATGTAAACTTATATTAATAGTATTAATTATATAATTATTTGGAATTTACCTTTTTTATATACGATTTCGAAGGCAAGGGGATGGTCGTTCAGCGAAGATTGCAACGCTTCCAGGAGTCGGGAATGGGTGTTCCTTGGCTGATCGCTTCTGTAGACAGGGCGCGTTTCGTATTTTTTATTTGCACCCACGTAATTCGCGAACAAACCCACGCGAGAGCCTGAATAACCACTTTTTATTTTAAGGCAACGAATGAAATGAATAGAGTTCTGTGAAAACGATTGAGGGACGTAGTCCGACACGTCCGTTTTATCTGACTTCAAGACTAAGAGTGTATGATAGCGGGCGGTTGTTTTGTTTTCTCCTCGCTTTCTTTGGCTTCTTTCTCTCTCGCACTCCCTGTGGGAGGCGGAGCGTAGCAACGAAGTAAGCGCTGAACATTGCTTCGTCAGCGCCTACTTCCCCCTGCATTCTTGCACGCCCGGGGTGCAACTGGAGACTTTCCTGGCCTTGAGACTTCTGTCTCACTCTTGCCAGGAAAGTGCAGAGAAAGCGATGG
>JAWWML010034805.1:0-10745 GCA_035047165.1 Ormyrus rosae
GGGGGCTGAACGACAAGCATAACGCTTACAACTATATAATATAGTAAGATATATATATTGCACGAAATATAGTCTATATTTCGTGCAAGAAGTGCAAAACTCCATCTTTACCATCAGATTTTCGTCCTATCGCTCTTCTTTGTTTTCTTTCCAAGGTGCTGGAAAAACTTGCACCTTTGAGCAACTCTTCGAGTTTTTAACTAACAACAGTATCTTGGATCCCTTACAGACGGGGTTTAGATTTTATCACTCGACGGAGACTGCTTTACTGAAATTGACAGACGATATCAGACAAGAAATAGACCAAAAATTAGTGACGATCTTACTGACGTTTGATTTCAGTAAAGCCTTTGATAATATCTTACCATCACGGCTTTTCTCATGTTTAGGCAAAATGGGTCTCTCCAGAGCCGCAATTCTGTGGCTCCAAAAAGTTATTATGCCTGGTTGCGAGTCATCATGGATTGATACAAATCTTGGTGTGCCGCAGGGTTCGGTCCTAGGTCCACTCCTAGACTATTGCTCAGTTGTGTTGCTGGATGTCTCACAGAAAATTAGGACAAGACTCCAGGTTTTACAGAACTCCTGTGTGCGATACGTGAAGGGTTTAAGGAGAGACGATCATGTTTCCCCGCACAGGGCAGACCTGCACTGGCTGCGCTCAGACTCACGCAGGCAATACTTTCTATGCCTGCTGATGTACAAAGTTATACGGATCTCTGAACCTGACTACTTATCAAAATTTTTCTGCAAGTCCAGGGCGCCTGTGGGGAGAAACCCTAAAGAACTTGTGCCTTCCAAGATTCGTACCAAAACGGGGTTGCAATCTTTTAGGGTACAGGGTGCCTGCTCCTGGAACTCTCTGCCTGCCGAGATCAGGAATTTACCTTCTCTCGGTAGGTTCAAAACCTCAATTCGGAGACACTTCTTCGAACTGGATGGCGTTTAAATGTTTAATTTATTTTTGTTTCTGTCCATTTACATATTAGCTTTAAGGTATGAATATATTTATAGAATGAATGTGTTATATCGGTGTGCGTGTGTATGTTCGAATGTGTGTAAAGACGGGCTGCCATGAATTGCCTATAATCTGGTCGCAGCTAAGCGACAGCCATCTCAACCTGTTGTTGTCGTGAGGAAGGCTTTTTAAAACGATTGACGAGCTTGCGAAATTCATTAATGTATTTCGCAGCCGTCTCGTTCTTTCGCTACAGCCGTCTGCAGATCATTCAGGCAATCCTGATCCAACACCAGCTGACAGAACTGCTCACGGAATATACGCTCAAACGTGGCCCAGTCTGACAGCGAACCTGCAATCGTGTACAGCCAATAGCTGACGGACTCGGTAAAAATACAGGGAAGAGCTCGGAGAATTGCCTCGTCCGAGTATCCCTCGTTTCGCCTAGACGACTTAAGGCGCTGAAGGAAATCTTCAGGATCCTTGCCCCGCTTATAGCTGAAGGAAAGCTTCCATTCTTGGATAGCCTTCCTACAGCGTGGCAAGCGTTTCAGAGTCCGTCCCTCGTTCCTCCGATTAGTTCGGATACCAAAGGAGGCATCGGACCCGCGCTGAGCCAAAAAAAGAGTATAACAAAGTAAATTATGAATTGCTCCGAAAAAAATTTTAGTAATAAAGACTATATATACATCTAAAAACTAGAAAAAAAGAGTTTTCTATATCTAACGATTACTGGAGTAAAAATACTTCAATTAATTTGACATTTTGGGAAAAAGTTGTAACGATACGCCGTGCCCATAGGCAACCCGGCGTACAACGATCGCTGAATACTTACTCCCGGGAGTAAGCGCGCCGCGACCGCGCAACCCGGCGTGCACGCACCACGCAAAAACTTTGCTCTCGCAAGTAAACTAGGCGAGCCGCGGGGATATAGGAGGGCCGCTAGTGCGTATTCAGCATGTGAAAAACCGAGAACTTAGTTTTAGCGGAAAAAAGAATCCGGAGGAAAGGGGAGATAAGGGCGGATAGAGAGAATAAAAAACCAAGAAGGGGGCCATATCAAATCGGAGATCCGTTATAAATATGATTGTTAATAAATATTAACAAATTAACAAAAAATTTAAAAAGTTTGTATACAAATTTTAATACTTTAATATCCCCTTATCATGAAACAACAAAAAACCTTGGATAAAACCTATAAAAACTACGTTGAAAACGCAAACAATAGTATGAAAAAAGGTGAGAATACGTATTCCCACCATGCCGCAAAGGATTAAATATTAAGATATTCAAATTTTTGCAAGCGTAACTTCTAAGAATAATTAAATAAAATTAGAGACATAGAAGCTTATGAATAGAGGGTGAACCTAGTAAGGTAGATCTTTTGTGTTTTTAGAGCTGTATAGTTTTTCAGCTTATGAAACTTATTAGATCGAAAAATATTAAGATTTTAATTTTTTTTTTTTTTTAAATTTTTTAATGGCCATATGTCTTAGTGAATAATTAGTCTTTTTCAATGATCGATCACTTATTTTTTTTCATCTTTAAAGAAACTTTCAAAATTAAAAAGAATTTTTGAAGTTCATCTATCAGTTTTTGTTTTATAACGAGTTTAAATTATATATGATATCGTGATTATATATATCACATAGTACAGCCATATTTTTACTATTATCATTTTATTATAATTGTTTACATTAGTTCAGTAATATAGTTCAAATCAAATTTTTTCTTACTGTACCCCGGTCGAGCTGCCGGAGTGCAGATACTGCGCCTCGGGCGGCTCACAGTACTTATGCTTGTTGTCAGCTAGTCTGACTGCGGGCGCACGCGCAAATGGGTAACCGCCTAGCGGCGGCGCTCGGGACTAGACAAACATTGTTCTTGTTGAACAGGATTACTAAAAGAGTTTTGCAGTTGCGGTAGATTTAGCATGTTACTAGAATTTAAGTGCATTTGAACATTTTGAGGCTGTTGAAAACTATTTAAATTCGGCGGAAAACTAAAAGATTGTCTCGTGGCACTCCCGTTGAAATCCACAATAGATAAACTAGAGTGGGTTACGGGTCCAGAGTGGTACTGATTTAAATCGGAAAAGCTCCTCAAACAACGGTTCTGTTTGGGTTTATTACTACTCAAATAACGCGGAATACAGCCTTCGTGAAAAAATTTTAGGCAACCATTACATTGCACTCACTGATGTACTACTAGATGTTTACAATGTACGCAACTAGGCATGTTATAAATGCGTACGCTATTGCCGACCAAACGCATGTAAACAAACAAATAGTATCAATAGCAGTCGCAACAGAAACTAAGCAATCTGAGCTACATTACCGACCGAGAGAATATCCGCAAAATATAAAAGACACTTACACTAATACAATATTGTAACATTGCGGATTTGGCGCAAGTTACTTTTATATTTGAAGCCGATTCGGAGTCGCGTGACCCAGAGTTTCTCGCTGCGTATGTTTACTTCTTTGTTCGAGCGATCGAGAGTCGACTTGCCCGCCGAAGAATTCGGCGAATTCCAGCGAGAATCGATCCTCGACGCTCGAATCTCTGTTGGCTTCGCTGCGCGCGGCAAGTCTCAAGTGTAGTTGCTGTATAGGATCTTCTGTAAGCTGCTACGATGCCGGGTAAGTCCATTTTTCGTTCCAGTAGTTTGATTCTTGGCTAATTGGAGCTCGACTCCTCTTCTCTTTTCGTTTTCTGGTACTGGAGATTCGGGCGACTAGCAGCGTATGTGGAGCCGGGTGCGATGACAACCGCGCAGCTTGCAAGAAGCGGGACTCCTTGTTGAAGCTACTGTCAGTGAAGGTATCAATTCAGGTAGGCACCCTCCTGTAGGGCTTCTTCTTGATGTAGTGCTTAGTGGTGATCCGTATTAACTTTTGGTGAGCTGTAGTTGTAGTTTAATCAGCAAGCCTTCCTAACCTCACTTTTCTGTAGTGTGAGAGGCCTATTCTTAATATGGCAGAGTAAGGCACTCTCTTCTACTAATCTAAGCAACATTCTAATTCTTGTTTGTTTACAGATTATTGTTATGCTGTTCGAGCCCCTTCATTCAGTGGAAAGGCGAGATCAGCAAGGCCAGCGCAGTGACTTCTATGCGCCTGGAGCTGCTACCAAGATTGAAGGAGGTGCGAGGGTCACTGCAAGGAGCTTCACGACAAGCAATTAAGGTAGGTGAAGATCTGTATACTGGTTTTCCTGTACAGAATCCTTTTTATCTTTACTTAGTGAGTTTATTCAACCTAGTGTTAATACTTCTCCTTCTTGCAAGTGCTTCCCTTGGGTCCGGTATAGATGCCTGCTTCCCCTCTTTAATCTATTAATTATTTATTGTCGGGTGGGTGTGCTCAGGGTGGGCACGGTCTGAGTCCTGGATGGGACTCTCCAGGATCCAGGGTATCTAGTAACGAGCCTAAGTGACAGTCAGTTTGGCCCGGGCCAACCGTACTGTCACAACGTATGTGTAGATTTTTTTAGAAGTCGACGAAACGTCGGTACATAGTAGAAGTCGCTTCATCCATTCTTAATATAGTTTGAATACGATGTAATTGACTTTCGGAAATTTGAAACGATTATAGTGCACCTAATAATTTTTAGTTGGCCTCCTTGTACATCGTGTTCGATGGTGTTACATGTGTGCGCGCGCGACTCTCTCACACTATACAATCTGATTGCGTTCGTCACATTGAAACGGAGAGAGTGTATCCATGTGATACTAGTAAGGTGGGTATGATATAAATTTTTCTGTTTAAAATTATTATGTATTGTGACGATGAAAAGCCCTGGAAAAGAAAAAAATATAATAATTAATTTTTATAATTAATAAAGAAAAAATAAATAAATAAAATATTAAAGGAAATTAAACCGTAGAGGGTTCCTTGGCACTCCTTAAAGATCCTTTTTTGCACCAATTGAATCTGAAAAAATTAGAAAGAAAAGAAATATTAATATAGTGATCGAAATTGGTCGGGTTAACAGAAAGAGGCAGACAACCCATTTTTTTCCCTTTGGTTATTATCGAAACCTTCCCTCGAGGAATTTCTGAAGAACCATTGCCAGAAAATTTAAATAATTTGACCCGCCGGATTAAAGAGACCCATGCCGGATACTATCCATTAGGAATTTTGAAGCCAAAATGGCGGTGAAAGTACGTTAAAATCGCGAGAGTTTCAAGTAATTTTGCACAAGTAAAATGGCGAAGTAAAGGTTAAAGTTGACGATTTCGAAGACGAAGTTGATTTTGAGTTAGCGACGCGAATTGCTAGAGTTCATAATTGGTTTTTTTTTTCTCAATTGGCGGTTGAACCAGTTTAGTACGGAATTTTTTTGTTTAGACAGAAGGACGAAATTAGAAAATCGATTTGAAAGTTGGGAAGCGGTTGAAGACCGTTTATTACCGAAAACGACAAACAGTCGGAATAATCTAAAATTCAGTTAGGATTCTCCCGGCCGGCATTATTTAAACAAAAATTTGAAGATTCTTCTTGGCGAAAATTCCCTCTGGTGATAGGTCTCCTTAGCGACCGTTCGTTAATTGACAAATGCCCAAATAACCATTTTTTTTTTTACAATATATGAGATATTATATTTGATAAGCCAGACTATTTTTTTCCAGGGATTTGTGTCTTTAATTAAGCCAGATTTCTGTAAAAATTATTATTTTATTTTGTTTTTATAAGCCAGACTTATTTCCAGGAAAATTATTTTTTTTTTGTGTATTTTTTTGTTTTCCAGGGAAATTAAGTGTTTTAATTAATTGATTTAGGCATTTGGGTTAACTTTAAATTGTAGGAAGCCAGATTTTCTTTTAGGAAGATAATACTTCGCCAGACAGGGGAAAGCCAGTCGGGGGGAAAATAAAGCCAGACAAAAGCCAGACACAAGCCAGACAATAAAATTTGAGATCTGCTCCGAAGATGGCAACCGGAAAGGCCAAACGAGGTACTAAGATACCCGAGGAAGAATGGACTACCTTCGCAAAAGTATTGAGTAACTCGACCACCGCCAAGAAGGTGAAGAAGCTGATCGATCAACTCAATCCTCAGGATCTCCTTGGGGAGTTGAATAGAATATCGGCCAGTACCATAGGAAATGTGGATCAGCTGCGAGATCGCTTATTGAGGTGGGAGTTGATACACATGCACCCGAAGGCCAAGATACCCTGGTGGAATGAAGACAACAGGGGGGAGTCCATTTCAGCGACAACGAAGATTTTGTTACAAGAACCTTCCGTAGAAGTCAAAAGAAAAGGAGAGGACGGCCTAGAAAGAACTCGAAGACCGTCGCTCCAGCATTACTAGCAGCAGAGCAGCAGCGGACCGATGGAATTGAGGATTTAGACCGTCTGGAGCCTTTAATCCCGGTGCCGCACTCCAGTCGAGTAACTGGAGTGATCGCCATCGATAGGAGTTTGCAATCCTCGTCGATTTCAGGCTCCAATGCTCTACAAGTACCCAAGAATTCTTCAATGAGACTAATATGGTTGCCATAACTGGAGCAAATTCTGCAGACGATTGGGACCGTACCTGCCGAGGGAGCGTTAAATTTGCCAGACAATGTCAGACGGGAAAAAAAGCAACCCAGAATTCGGAATTGCCAGATGATACAGTAATTCATCGGTCGCCACTTCCACCTTCTCAGTCACCACCCGCGGTTAACCTCAATGCGGTGCTACCAGAACGATTGGAGCCATCTAAACCAACCGGGACGAATCCGACCTTGAGGAATAATCTACAGGAGACGTCTCGGCTATTAAATAGCAGGATTCGCGACTGGAAAGAACCTGATTCCGAAGAGAACGGAGAAATCTCAGAAGAGGAGGAAATTCCAAGATTTAGCGCCAGACGAACGGATCGGTCAGATAGCTATTTGTTTCATTCAACGAGAGATACAGATTGGCGATCTTGGAGACCACTTGCCAGAAGTAGTAGACTTATGCCTCGCAAACCAGAGAACAAGGTGAAAACCAAGGCAACGGAAGACAACATTAAATACATCAAAATGATGCAAAGTTGGCATCTGTCGTTCGAAGGAAATGAGAGGGAGATCGCGGAGGACTTCTTGGACCGGTTGCGAGACTTTAAAACCTCCTCACAGATTTCGGGCAAGGAGTTATTGAAAGCCCTGCCGAGCATCTTCACCGGTTACGCCAGTCGGTGGTTCAGGACAGAAAAGCCAGATTTAAAAACTTGGAAGGAATTCAAGAAGGCATTTCGACGTCAGTTTCTAAAAGAAGTGGACGAAGAAGATCTGATGGAAGAATTACGGCGTCGAACGCACGCTAAAGGGGAGAAAATCGCGCAATACCTGGCCAATTTTAAGTTAATCGTATATAAATTCAAGAGGCCACCGAGACGTTCAGATCTGGTGAGGATAGCTTATGGAAACCTACGACCGGAGTATAAGATGTATCTGGCTGATTGGAAGGCGGAATCCTTGGTGGAATTGGAGGAACTTTGTCGGAGATACGAACATATCCGAGAACTGAATAGCTCCTTCGTATCACCGCCACCTAAGGAGAAAATGAAAATCCCGGAAGCGGCTTTCAACGGGGCAAGGTCGAGAGTAAGGTTAGCGGCCATAGAAGTCAAACGCCAAGTAGCCGCGTTGTCAGAGGGAACGGAGTCTGAAGCGGCCGATAAAAAGAAGAATAAAAAGGAGAAACATGCCAGCCAGACGCCGCGACCTGCCAGACAACCGAGAAAAGAAGTCCTTCATATGTTGCCGTAGCAGCCATCGATAATTTTGTGCAGACTCACCGACCCGAATCTCGAGGGAATTATCCTGCGAATAACCGCAACAGAGAAGATTTCTACTCTTCGAAAGGAGCTAGGAATGAGCTCCAAGGGTTGAAGAGGGAGTTCAACAACGCCGGTCGACCATCGAGACCCTTTAACAATCAGCCAGATCGCCAGAATCAGCGGAATTTTACAACCCATGAGCCAGTCCGCGGGGAGTTCTATGGAGCATGTTTTATATGCCAGACGGTGGGGCATCGTGTCAGCGATTGTCCACGTCGTAAATGCTTTTCATGCGGTAAAACAGGACATATTGCTCCGGAATGTCCGGAACCCCGTAGATCTGGAGTACGCTGCCAAGTTTGCGATAATCCTGGATTTATCTTCAAAACCTATCCAACTCCAAAATGTGAGGAGATGCGTAGGGGGTTGGAAAACTAGCCGCCCGGGATCTCGTGGAGTTCCGAGATTCGTCAGGGGCGACAACCAGAACTCAACCGATTTCAAAATCATCAAGGAGAGTAGAGAAAAAGGATCTTCAAGGAAGTCCCGCCAAGAGCCTAAGGGGTGGTGGAGAATTATCTTCCATAGATAAGAAAACGAGGTTAGAAGAGGCCGCCGAGACCGGTGTCCGAGAGGACAGTAATTTAATGGAGATAGTAATAGAGGAAAGTGCGGCGATTCAAAACGGAGGAACCCTTATCGCCAGCCAGCCGGAGGATTCGGAAACCGAGAGTGATTCTTCATTCGAGGGGAACGACAAAGTTACAGGAATCACCATGGCCGATGTGCAACAAGAGAAAGAAGAAGAGGAGGTAGTAATCTTCGACATAGAACAAGTACGGAAGGAAGTCCGGAATATAGTCGAACGAATGGATCTACCAGAGAAACCCCACGAGAAGGACAGATCAGAGACGCCAGACACCCATTAAGCCAGACCTCAGGCCGAATGGAGAAGCGCGCCAGTACTCGTGCCGAAGTCTGACGGGAGCATCAGGTTCTGCATCGATTATAGAAATGTGAACAAAGTCACCAAGAAAGATGCGTACCCCGTGGCCAACGTGGACGCTATTTTAGATAAATTGAGGAAGGCTAGATTCATCACCAAAATTGATCTTAAGCAAGCGTACTATCAAGTACCATTGAATTGGACCAGCCGCAAGTATACGGCGTTCGCTACACCCGGCTCCGGCCTCTGGCAATTTACACGCCTACCGTTTGGGCTCACTAATGCGCCGATGACGTTCCAGAGGTTGGTGGATGCGTTATTTGGGCTGGAATGCGAGCCGTATATCTTCGCCTATTTAGATGATATAATTATTGCCACCGAGGATTTCGAAGTACATTTGAAATGGCTGGAGTTTGCTCTTAAGAAACTGGTGGATAGTGGGCTATCAGTGAACAGAGAAAAGTGCGAATTTTGCTGTTCAGAAGTAAGCTACCTAGGTTATCGTCTAGATAAAGACGGTCTAAGACCAGATCCGGACAAAGTTAAGCCAGTCAGAGAGTATCCTCGGCCCAGAAATCTCAAGGAACTCCGTACGTTTCTAGGAATGATCGGCTGGTACGCTAGATTTCTGCCCAACAACGCCGAAATCAAATTACCATTGTTGAAACTAATTCGTAAGGATGCCCAGTGAAAATGGGAAGACGAACAAGAGGAAGCTTTCGCCGCCCTGAAGGAAGCTTTAGCGTCCGCACTATTCCTTACCAGACCGGATTTTTCAAAACTCTTTACCGTGCAATGTGATGCCAGCCAGTATGCCATTGGAACCGTTCTAACCCAAGAATACGAAGACGGGGAGCATCCGATAGTCTACATCAATCGTATGCTCAACCCAGCAGAACGGAATTACGGGATTTCAGAGAAAGAAGGCTTGGCAGTTTTATGGGCCGTGAATAAATTAAGACCGTATTTGGAAGGGTCGAAATTCAAGGTAATCACGGACCATAGCGCGCTAAAGTGGCTTTACGAAGCAAAAGAATTGAAGGGCAGATTGGCTAGATGGGCATTGGAACTTCAGCAGTGGGATTTCGACATTATCTACCGTAAAGGAAGATTAAATCAAGTGCCAGACGCTCTTTCTCGCGGAATTGAGGAAGAATTGGGCCAGGTAGCCGCTTTTCAAGAAATTCGAGATCCCTATTATCTCAAAAAGCTGGAAGAGGTTAGTCAAACGCCAGACAAATTCACACATTGGAGGATAGAAAATGGATTGTTATATCGATTCCGAAACGACCCGTTACTCGACCCAATCACTTACCGCCAAGAAGGGTGGAGGCTAGTAGTCCCAGCAGAAAAAAAGGGATCGAGTAATAAGGGACGCGCATGGTATGAAGGAATCGAGAAAACGTACGGTCGGATTGCGGCGGAGTATTATTGGCCCGGTATGTGGCAAGACGTCTATTCTTACGTAACTTCGTGCATTACTTGCCAGAAATATAAAGTGACCCAATAAGGACCAAAAGGATTGATGGGGAAAAGAGTTGTAGAGCAACCACGGACTGTAATAGCGGCTGATTTAATGGAATTTCCGCAGAGCAAAAGCCAGGCGAAATATCTAATAGTATTTCAAGATTTATTCACGAGGTGGGTAGAGCTGAAACCCATACGGAAAGCGACCGGCAAGGCAGTCGCTCGCGCTTTTGAGGAACTAATCCTATTCCGGTGGGAAACACCAAGATTTCTGATGACTGATAATGGCAAGGAATTTATGAATAAGGACCTAGAGGAGACATTATCGCAATACGGAGTAAAACATATTACTACTCCACCTTATCATCCTCAGGCCAACCCCGTGGAGCGGAGCAATAGAACTCTGAAAACCATGATTGCCAGCTATGTCGACAAGGAGCATCGGGATTAGGACAAGTACCTACCTTGTGACGGAGCACTAAGTAGCTCTGCACAAAGAGTAAAATTTAAAAGATTTAGTTATGTTTAATTTTAAGCCATTAACGAGAGGTGAGCGAACTCGGAGAATCCCCTCTCCGCGCTCGCTCCCTTCTTTTGATAAAGGTACTACTTTCGG